>BEXV01001791.1:6968-33511 GCA_003118195.1 Hemicentrotus pulcherrimus
ATTAGACAAACTGGGAATTAACCAGACTTGAAATAAGACCAAATGAGTAGACCATATGGGAATAGACCAATTGGGTAGTGGACCAACTGGTTGTAGACCAAACGCCAATAAACCGTGATATTAAAAGCATAGATTAAATTATGGGAGCACTAATATATGTCAATCTCCCTGCAAAAGATGCTAAATATAGTTTATGATTGATAAGAGGTTTGGTGTATATCATACACAGTAGACACATTTAAACAACTTACAGAACTTGCTCATATTGATAAATAAGTTCTGTGTCCGGTTTAACTATGACATTTCTGTATGTGTGACACAATTAAGTCAAACATTTCTGTGCCTTTAAAATAATGTTTTTGAAGTTAAAGATGGAGGGCAGTACGTACTCCAAACATTCTGATATCCATATCTCTATGTTAGCAAGCAAACCAAAATCATTTTTTTAATAATTTCATGCCATTACACAGAAGATGAAAAAGATGTTCTTATAGACTCAATTATGATCACAATATGAAAGCCGGTTCATGTGCAATGTTGGGTTGATGACATTTTCTGTGCATCCATGATGTCTGCTGGTACAGTCTTCCTGTTCTTACAATAAGTGCAAAAAGAGTTTGTCTTTCAAACAGGTTTACTGCACTGATCTTCCACCCCTTGTAATATGGCATGGCCTCATAATTGAGAAATAGAGTAAGCTTAAGGTGCTATATAACATATACTGTCTAGATCACTGATCAATATCAATATCAAAGGACTGCAGGAAAGTAGGTGTGTGTTTGAGATCAGAGAAGCATATTGTCACAGTCTTGACATTTTTATCTACCAGCTTAAAGAGTTCTTTAGCATTTCACCCCTTTCAATTATGAACAGTTGCCTCATCAATTACAAAATAAATCATTGATGTTATATCACTGATTTTTAAATGTATTAGGTAATTAAAAAAATCTAGCTCTCCACTCTGTATACAACTATGAATGCAAGAGAAGAGTAGAGGAGGGATGTGGGATATTGGAGGGATGCGAGGGGGGAGGGTGATCAAAGGGATCAGTCTCTATGTCTGGTCGACGTCCAGTGTGAGGTCCATCTTAGTCATGACCGTGGTCTTAGTCTGACCACCACGAAGTCCAGCCAGGAAGGTTTGAGGCTTAGGCACGTTGGAGTAATCGTCTCTCAAGGTTTGGACGGTTTGGTCCCTGGATAATGCAAAAGGACAAAATATAATAGTCATGAATCAGGGCCCTGTTTCATCAAACTTGTTATCAATAACAAGTTACAAGCTACTGTTATAAGCTACTGAAATCACGGCATCTGATTGGCTGAGAGCGAATTTGTCATAGAAATTTAGCAGTTGTTTTAGATAACAAGTTTTATGAAACGGGGCCCATGGTTCTATATTTCATTCTAAAAAAGATGATAGAGAAGCATAGTCCTTTAGATGAAAAAACAACAACTGAATTTTTATGAAAGGTAAATAACAATAGACTAACAATTTTAAATTTTGAACTTATATTGATCATTTTTGTAGCTATTAAACTTTGACCGAAGCTTCATACTTTGCTTAATATGGGTACATGCATCTGCATTTGAACTATTAAAAGGGCAATTCAAACTTTGTGGTTATGTGAAAACAGACATTAAAAAATATGAGAAACAGGTTGATGAAAGTTACAAACAAATCGCACGAACTAATAAGAAATGTATTAATTGCTTGAAAGATGAGATCACTTTAATACTCTATGTGAATCTCAAATTGGCAAAATTGGTCATTTGACTTTGCGAGTTTTCCTACAACTCTCTCTTATGGTGTGAATATAACATTTTAAGAATTTATATTTCTCATTTATGTAAGTTATCCTTTGGGCTGTATTTGACACGTATTACAGATGGCATGTTGTTCTATGTCCCCCAAAAGAAGAAAAAAATTCTCTTTTATCAAATTGTGAATGCTTTCATTTTTGTAATTTTATATAGGAGCAAATTTCCAAAGACAGGGCTCTAGAAGATTGGTTTTAACAATTGATTTACATCTTATTTAGTTCTATATCATAGCATCTATCTGCTCTCAGAGCGCCTGTGTACGCGCACCTGCATGTATCCTACTCAACGGTTTCAAATGAAAGATGCTTACAGGCTCATCGTTTGATGTAAAGACAAGTATAACAAATTCATTAGATTATACCCTTTGAATATGATGATATTTGTGATATAACTTACTTTGGTAGGTAGACCTGGGATACATTGTCTCGTCTCATGTTACTCAGGTTGGTCTGGGCGGAGTGAGTAACCTTTGTCCTTAGGTTAGCCTGCATGAAATAAAGGAAAATCTACGATATTACTTTTTTGTTTATTGTGTTCAGCGGGGGTGGGGAGGGGGGGTACACTTTTCTTCTAATTTCTTGTAAGAATACCTTCATTACATCACTACACAAAATGTATAGTATAACAAGCTTTTACCAGATTGTGATTATTTATAGAATTTTCTCTTATGGCTGTTTGGAGTAGAAGTTGTTGTTGAAGTGAAATGAAAGCTCACTTCTAAGTCAAATATTCCATCAAGGTATTACCAGGGATACCAGTTATAATTGATCAAAGGGCCTGAAAATCACCTACAATGAGCTATTTTGTACACAAAAAGCCTAAACTATGGCCTCAAAATAAATCACCGGGGCCTGAAAAATGGCATCCCTGTATTACGTACTGTACACTGCATGGTATGAACAAAAGCACAATTTAACTCCACTGGATATTTTTCCAGGAAAATGTCAATGTTTACGAGTTATATACTGTACACATATGGATACATAATCCATCTCCTTTCTTGCCTATTGAAATCTTTGAGAGTATTCTATTAAGGGTAAAAGTCAAAAAAGGCCTTTCAAAAAACACATTTAAATTCACCCTCCATACCATCTTCTCTGATTTGCCTCCCGTAAAGGCTCTTACAAATATGACGCATTAAACTGCCGCAAAAAAGCTACCATGTTTTTTTAAACGTGTTAAATATAAACTTTAGTACTGGTAATGCGATTGCATTGTGAAAGAAAAGGTGTGGAAAGGATCAGAAACAGTTGATCATGTAGCATGTAAGTATTGGTGTGCACTGCAAGGTTCTGGAGTCATCAAAATCATAATAAATTTGACCGAGTCTTGGTAAAGTAACAAGCACTGTTCACAGAAAGCTATATATGGGACAACACACATGGTGTCGGGGCTAGTACTACCTTGATTTCCTTGCCTTTCTATGCTCAATACTCAGCCAGTATACATTTTCTTTCAAAATTGTTTGGCACATGTCATTCATTTGTAATCTTGAACATTCAGTGTAAGTTTCATTTGATTCTGTGGGAATTATTATTTGTATTTTACCAGAACTGGAGTTTATCTTTAATGATTGGCAACTGCGCGAAATAAAGGTCCTGCGCTTATTGACCGAGCTCTGTGAGAAATATGCTGCGGTTTCACCATGTCTTATCTGAACGAGCCTTCATTTTCAATCAAATCTCGGTCGTAACTTACCAGCTTGATTGCCTTTCGCCTCAGCTCCCATTCGTTCCACTCATAGGACTTGACAATGTTCGACTCGATGGGATGAACCTCTGTCTGGATTCCCATATCACACTTGGTGATAGGTTTCTCAATCATCTGACCCTGGTCTTTGCCCTTAAAAATAGTAGAGAAAATAGTTGTAGTATTGGTTAGTATAGTATAGTATACAAATATTGACTGCTTTGAGAGGTTCTGGTTGACCCTATTGGAGTCACCGAGGGACCAGCTTTAATCCAGAGACTCTAATAAAGGCAGTATATATTTGTTTAATATACATCATTCATATATTCATTCATAGGATGTCAACAGAATGCTGTATTCTCATACTCAATGTCAAAGTTCAATTTACTTTAATACAGGAGTAGTGTGTTAATTTTTGCTAGCCGTAAAAAATGCTTCTTGCAGAATAGAGTACTGAAGCTGTCACATCATAAAAATCTATTATTAGAATTTCTCAATTTTTTCTTCACTTTTCAAAAGAGCATCAAAAATTATGTCCGAATGTCGAAGACGAATTGATTATGTTAAGTATTGGCTGAAAATATGACCATCTAAATAAATATATGTCCTATGGGAACTCGGTGTTATAGTGCTCTAGTTCCTAATGTTATGAACCAGAGCACTATTACACTGAGTTCGCATAGGACATCTATTTATTCAGATGGTCATATCTCAGCCAATACTTATATATTTTACTGGTTTTCGATGGTCCGACATTATTTTTTATGCTCTTTCAGAAAAATAAAAAAAAAATTAATGAAAATTGCTAGAAATAGATTTTTGATGACATCACACTTCACCACTCTATAGTGTGTTTATTTTGATCATGTGACACACTTTTAACCAATCAATGAACAAGAATATATGAATGACGTATATGACAAATATTGTTTGCTTTGAGAGGCATGGTTGATAGTATTGCCCAAGGTAGTACGTCTTTACACTGTACTGGCATAGTACAATCTTGAGATCACAGAAGAGCTATATTTTAACCGTGACCCGATAAAATATATTTCACATCCCAAGTGTCACTTCATAAAAAGAGATATTCTAACAAAATACAGCTGTCAAAGTCAATGTATTTGTAGAGTCAGAGGTAACTTACATGTCTAAGAACATTAAGCGTATACAAGGTTAACTTAACATGCAATCGTTGTATCTTTGCATTGTACATGCAAGCAAAACTATGCCTGGTCAATATTATGTGCTATACTTCCCAGAAGTCAGTTGTGAAGTATAAATAATAATATTCATGTTTATAGTAGCATATTTTCTATGGGAAACAAGTTGTACAATATAGTACCTGTTCATTGAATTTTACTAGCAATTGTTTGTGTAAACATATTGTACAATACTTCAATTCTTTAACCTTTCACCAATACAAATGGAAGCTTTCTTTTGTGGAGAAATAAAAAGCTAGAATCTCATAACCCCATCATGTTAGATTTATGTTTGGATACAGTCTTTTTCAGCGATAAAAAAATGGGGAGATAAGTAACAAGATGTCCTTATAGACTCCTTATAAACAGTTTAAAAACTCACATCTCCTTTGATACTGGGGCAGAAATGATTGGTAATTATTGATCTTAATTATTCTTTTTCAATGCATAACTCATGTTGCTTTTGATGATGATTGTGCATTATTCAACCTATGTTGCGATGTTGCGATGTATGATTATTTATGATAAACAGCATTTTGAATTGGAATTGAATAGACCATTTTCGTAATGTAATCAAATTTAATGCAGAAATCTTTAATTGCCTTGTTACAGATCATTTCACTCACCTGTTAGGAATAAATGTATTTCAAAAGTCAGAATTTGAATTGCAAACATTAATAGTTGCTAGGTAGGACAAACATTATAGCTTGCCCTACCTAGCAACGACTAACATATGCAATTTGAATTCTGACTACCGGTATTGAAATGCATTTATTCGAAGCGGGTGATTGAAATAATTGTAACAAGGAACTTAACAAAGGTTTGTGCATTAAATTTGATTGCATTACGAAAATGGCCTCTTCCATTGTTGCTGTTGTTTGATTGGGTTTTAATGCAATTCAGTCAAAATTGACTATTCATGCCCAGTCGATGATGAGAGAAAGTATACCTGTGTGTACGGTGTGATGGTAGCAAACTGAGCATGGAGCTCTAGTAGCTGGATGAGCTGAGGGGATTTCTTGGCACACTCAGCCACGTAGGCAATGTATCTCTGAGGCTCGCTGGCAAACTCATAGGCCGCCTGCTTGGATGAGAAGACATAGTAGCGATCCTGGTATCTCAAGACTCCTATGTCTGGATTTCCTGGTAGGAGGAGACGATCAAACACAACCAGGGACCAACCACAATAACCCTACAAAGGAAAAGGGGGAAAGAAGACAAATTTGGGAAAAGATTGATGTATGGTCAACTATTGCAAACTGTTTACAAAAGCACAACTTGAAGACCTAAACCTACAAAAAGTGATATTAAATTCATGGATGAGAATGCATACGGTAATAGTGTTTCTCATACTGAAACATCCCGATATCTGTTTATTTCCACCAAACATCATCAGAGCAAAGTTACAATAACCCACCAAGGAAATAAAAACATATAAAGGAAATGTCTTTCAAAGCAAAACAACATATTAAGAACGAGACTTCTACCGTTAATAAAACTTGGTAATAACTTGATAGCTTATTTTAAGATGATGGGGAACAAAGATACATGTTCACAACAAATAAAATATTACTTTAGCAGAATATGCTTTTATAATGAAATGTCCTCAGGAATAACAAAAATCAGGACTAATGCACATTTGTGAATATCTCAAGGACGTAATTATAATAATCTATAATTCAATCTAGGAGGCAGTTTATAACTTGACAATATTTAAACAAAATACATACATGTAAGTCATTCAATAGCAATACTTTTCATAATAAGTTATTTCCCTTTCATAAAGTGGGATTTCAATATAATCTGCTAAAGCATACTGGGTATTTACAAAGAACAACATTCCATGGTTTTCCTGTTATGGGGTTCGATATTTTAAAACTGGGTATTGTTTGTAATATACTGTGAACCAATAATCATTCATCCCTACAGCAACTTTATACGAGCAATGTAAATCAGCTCTTGTTAAAAACAAAATTTCGAAAAGATTACCTTGTACTGAAGAGGGAGCCTTTCAAAGTTCTTGGTAGTCTCTGGAAATAACCAGTCCACGTTCTTGAAGTCTGACGGATTGACTCGATGATCTTTACCCAATGTCTGTGCAAAACATAAAAATGAAAAGAAAGTAAGAAGAAAAAGGGATTTTAATTGAATGATATCAATTGTTTACAAATTGACATGCATTTTACTATTTATCTTTAGGATTAATTTTGTTATCTCATCCCCATATTTTTCATCACATGAATTTCAGTACTATAAATGCTTTTTTTATCTCCCTGAATCACTTCGTACTATTACATGTATTGTGTATGGTGCAGACTATTTGTAAATTCAAGATGTATAAGCTTTTAGCTGTGACTTTTATCAAGAAACCTTGTCAATTCAACTCAATTCAATGAAAGGCCCATTTCCACCATCTTAACGATGGGGAAATATCAAGTGCACTATAATAAAAATAATAATAGGCATTTATATAGTGCCGTCTATCTAGACAATTCAATTCTGAGGTGCACAAATTAATTATTACCCCAGCTTTAGCCTAGCTGCCATTAAGCCCCCTAGCATTTAAAAAAAATGAATTCCTGCCATTTACCCTACCTGGGTCGAGTGTGACAAATGAAGATTAATGCCTTGCCATAGGACATTAGTTAAGTGCTTAAACAACTCTACTTGGAAACTTCTACTATATGCTTGTCTCATTTGGTTTAGAGACAGCTCTTTTTTTATTTGCAACCTCATGTCTGAATGGGCCTTCAACAATATGGTACCAATCTGCTTATGGTACAGATACATACATTGGGAGATCTTGCTTCAAAACTTGTGTTCACACTATCCTACCTCTTTGATTCTGTCTTCATCACTTCTGATCTTGGTTCCCTCAAGGAAAGGAGAGAGCATGTCGGGTGTGAAGAACTCACGATGGTTCTGCAAGTATTGCAAAATATACCATATTAAAAGAGAAAAACATGCTATAACCTATGTCAGTGACTTTATAAGTAACTTTACTGGTTTATGAGAGAAATAGTACACTAATATTTGTTTACAACATTTTTTCCCCTTCAACCCAACAGACATTTTGCCTCTTAAACGAGGCAAATTAATTGTCAAAGTGTCACAAAGCCCAGATTTACGAAAAAATCCTAAGCATTTCATGAATTCTGGGCCCCGTCTTACAAAGAGTTGTGATTGATCCAAATCAATCCCAAGTCCTCTTAATCAATCGCAAGTTTGCAAGAGCTCCTATCTCTTACGTACGTAGTTGCGATTGAACTCTTTGTAAGACTGGGCCCTGCTGTATGCAGAGCTCGTGTTTACCTTATTATAGGGTTCCAAGCTGGCCAGGATGTTACTGAGAACACTCAGGAGTACCATCTCATCCTGGAACCCACTCCAGATGTGAGCAAGGTTGATGAACTGCGGCTAAAATCAAATCACAAATTAAAAAAAAACTTAAAGACCATATCCAAACTGAAAAAATGAACAAATGAAATGGATGAATTATATATCAACGGAAAGCTTAGGCCATAATTACAATAATTAAGTAATATTGACTGCCTTCTGGGCAATACGACATATATCGCCCGAACCGAAGGTGAGGGTGATATATGACAAGTCGTATTGCCCTGAACTAGGCAGTCAATATTACTATTATTAACCACATCAGACATCTAGAGCAAACAAGAAACTCTTACTATCTTATACTCTTAAATTATGTAGGCTACACAGGGTTTCCTAACATTAGAAGTTGCAAAAACATTGTCAAACCAGCACTGTTCATCCAGTGTTTGACAGATTTTCGATACACTGCAAACAGTTTGCCTAGGGTGTGATTGTTACGTCACAATGGAGTTCGCGCAAAGTGCGCATTTTCTTACATGCGATGCGCGATGTAAATTACAGTAGCTGATGCGCGATGTAAATTTCAACTGGATCTACATTATTGCTCACTAGTTTAACACGCATTTTGCCATTGACTTTTCTGAGCGGGCTAAAATATTTGTCCATTGGTTTACTGTATAACCTATATCACCCGCCAAATTACACACAAATCCCATTGACTCTCCTGAGCGGGCTAAAATATTTGTTCATTGGTTTACTGTATAACCCATATTGCCCGCCAAATTACACACAAAATCCCATTGACTTTTCTGAGCGGACTAATTTATTGTAATTTTGTTGACTTATCCATCAAACCTTGAGGACAATAACATTTAAAAATTGCCCTGCTCAGATGTCTGATACGGTTAATAATATCAATTATATGCAATTTTAGTGTCTGTCAGAGGAGTATCAGCTCTCTCCGAAAAATTCAAAATCTAAAGCTTAGAAAATCAAAAGTTGTTGACCTAAAAACTTGCTATTGACTTGATGACGTCATCTTATGTGAGTATGTATATTCACAATTACTTTGCATTAATTAGGCACGACTTATCAACTCAGCTTTACAGGTAAACCGATGGGGTCCACATGTTATGTTGTCACTGTAACTTCAGCAAATTTGACCACTGTTGACCCGAAATTTGGAGGAGTGCGGAAAATGAGGTTTTAATTTGCTTTTGTGCAATAATAAAAGAGTAAATACTTGTTATTCCTTTATATTTGTATTCTACATTCAATCAGTTTTTCCTTTATATCAAGTTGTATGTTCATCTGATAGGGTTTTTAAATTCAACACCAATTAACAAAAGTAAACATGCTCACATATTAAGTTATTGAGCTTTTTGCAGCTGCAGGCAGTCAAAGAATTTTAGATTTAACCATGTGATTTAAAACAAAATGTATAAATTTGAGAATTTAAGTAAAGCCTTGGGATAATTATTGCGACTTTGTTCACCCTCCCCACAAACAAATTTCACATTGAATTTTTGTGAAGAAATAACAATAACATATTTTAGAGTTGTACTTACATAGACCTGAGCTGTAGGTACTGCTGTCTTTGACTGGACTGTAGCCTGAAGCTGTTCTAACCTTGCTCCCAACTGGGCCTCTAACATCTCAACCTGTTGCGCACAGCTGATCACATCATTCTGCAAATTGGCAAAACAAATTACAATTTGACATATAATGCATTTTGTATACAATATCTTAGGACTTAATCCAAAATGACTCTCTATAAGGGTACATATATATGCAATCACACAAAAATATTTTGTTTATATATTTTTGTTTAAGTTTTATGCAGCTATGTTATATTCAACATGAATTTAGTTTGCAGGATATATTATAATATACTTTATTTTGGTTGCTTGGTTGATTAATTGGTTTGTTCTACCTGACTGCTAAGAAAGCTTGTTTATGTTTGTAAGTAAGTAACCAGGGGACAGACGGCTTTAAGTCATCTCCGAAGTACTTGGTAATGAGGACTAAAGCCTTACCAAATAGCAATAGTGCATTGGCTTGGTTTCGAACCAGAGACCTCCTGATTACAAGACCACTGCTCTACCACTGAGCCATCACGGCTCCTCTTCTTCATACTCCCTATTAAACCGTTAGGCCACAAAAGTGCTAGGCAAAAAAAGACATGCTTTTAAGTGATTGGCCCCCTTTGAATCATATTTTTATTTGCATTCAAACTTCTGCCTGAATGAAAATCATTGGATGATAGAATGTTCAGCTTACAAAGATGATCCTCAAGAAGGCTTCATGTTGTCTGACATTGATAAGAGCATCTCTCAGAGCCTGGATTGAGGGACCATCAGTCACTTCTCCACTCATCATACGCTCAACCAGGGCTGTAAAATAACAAAATATAAACCACCATTCTAACAGAAAGCTATAAGAAATTGTTGTCTGGTTTTGTTCTTCAAATAAAATTAGTCAACACATTGTTTCCTCTCAAATAGATCTGCTATCACATAAATACAAAATGACTCTCTTTAAGGGTATCAATCACACACAAATACTCTTTATGTTTGGAGTTCTATGCAGCTATATCATATTCAACATGTATGTATACAACACATGCCTACATGATATCCATATAACTACATGCCACCATCTACTATGTGAGAGAAATACATAGAGTAGGGTGTCTCTCATGAATACAGGTAGGTGACTTTTGATCATTACTATAAACCCTAACAAATTGGCAACCTAGTGTTGACTGAAACCGTGCAACAATTACCTGTATACTTGAATGCAGTACCACATGCTCTCTGGATGGCTGTATCCACATTCTGAGTAGTAGCTGGAACAGCCTCATTCAAAATAGCTGGAACTGAAGAAAAGAAAGAGGAAATGTATAAACATCTAATAGTCAACTGTGTAATCCCCAGCACTGAAACTTGATTGTAGCAATATTTATAAAAGTTTTTAGGCTACCGCAAGGTTGAAGGAAAGGTTTCATCTTTGCCATGAATATTAATTCTAATCTTTTACAGTTATGAATATCAAATATAAAAATATTAAATCTAACATAAATATATATATAAATGTATAAATGAATGAATGAATCAATCAATCAATAAATAAATAAATAAATAAATAGACAAATCATTAAATAAATAAATCAATAAATGAATGTATAGATACATGCACATGAATAAATAAATCAACAAATTAATATATAGACAAATCATTGAATAAATAACTAAATACATGAATAAATAGATATATGCATATGAATAAATTAATCAATAAATAATGAATGAATTAGTCAATCAAATAAATGAATGAATAAATAAATATAAACATACATTTAAAAATAATTAAAAAATACATAAAATCCATTCCTTGATATAATCCACACATAATATTATGGACAGGTGCGCTTTAACTTGTTGAAATCTACTGTACGCCAAAATAACTGTGGCTGCCGTTTATGATAATATTTGTTATTGCAAAATCAAATTGTATTCAATTTTTTTTTTTAAATATGGCAATTAACTTACGATCATCAATGCCCTCCCCTCCTTTGCCACATTCCTTGTTGAAGAGACGAATACCGGTCACAATGTGAGTCAGTTCAATCAGCTGACGCTCTTTATCTCGTTTCACAAGAGACATGAACGTTCCAAGCTCAGTCTGTGGAAACACACTCTGGAGAGCGGCTGTGATTGGAGAAGATACAAAAACTATGATAAGCATTTATTATCCTCAGATGACTTTCTATCAATATAGCTACTGGGACACTATGCACAGCCTTTGGCAAGGTCCTCTAGGATTCAAGATTCTTGTAACAACCATTTTTAATGCAAAGTTTATTTTTGCCATAATTTAATTGAGGTTATTGGAAATATCAGAAAAAACTTTGGGCATCCTATCTGGCACTTCATATACAAGTCATTCGTAAAGTCTTGCTTAACTTTACGAACTCTTTATGCAACACCCCCCTGTACTGGTACTTGAGACAACTTTACACTTCATATGTCATTGTTGATTATTTTTTTTAAACCTTCCACAAAAAAACAATATAGTGTGCCACTTTGAAAATAAAGTAAGAATGCAAACTATATTCAAGTCTATAACAATTCAAGCTTACATAACATTATTTCATTCAATTTCACATATTCTTACCAAACTTAAAATGGCATCCATGACCCATAAAATAGGGTTGAGTATGGGAGTAGAAGGAGCCGTAGTAGAGGGCCAGTCCAACCCACTTTGTCCCATAAATTACCAATCACATATAAGATTTCAGTATATGTGATGACTGCATCAAGCTTAGAGCCTAGCTATTACAACTTCAGTCAGACAAAACGTCAAATTAGAAATTATGTTTTTATGTTAATTTATATTCATGAATTTTCATTTCTTTTTGTTATTTATGATAGAATAGATTTTTTTTCTTTCTTCCATGTAGGACTTGAATAGAAACATATCTGCAATAACTATATTTGGAGTGCATGTATAATTGGAAATGTATTTGAGGGAAAATACAAATTTCTAATTTTTTGTTGGTACTGAGCAAATGGAAAAGGACTCCCAAGATACATAACAGAGTTGCCAATTTGTGTTTGATTGATCGAAACTTGAAAAGTTTGTTAACTATCATATTTTTAATCAGAACTGCTCAAACTGTCACAGGCCTGTTTCTCTCATTGTTTTGCTTCTAAAAAAAACACCTTAATATCAGGGTGGACTTGCCCGTTAACAAGAGACAGTATGTGATTACCTGTAGCCTCTCTGACCACAGCTATATCCGTTGGAGAGCCAAGACCAGACCGAAGAAGAACAGCAGAAACTATCTTCCTGTAAAGACTCTCTAGTTCATCCCTGGTCCTAGCCCTACTGTCAGTGATCTCACGGATGACAGGGGTCAGTCTCTGTTCCAAGACACGTCGATGTTCCTCAAGGAAGTCACCTAATAATAATAATAATATCATAGATTGTGACACATGTGGAGATAATGAGGACAGAATATTGCACAATCGTTTAAGGTTTTATATGTAACACTTTGACATGGTCATGCAAGTACTCAAAATTTTGATCAATTTGGTTTAGAAATTAAAAAATCCTCCCTTAAAGTTTGAGAAAAATTATTTAAGTTAGGTTAAAAATAATTGATAATCGTGTGAGAAAATTGTAAGAATCGAACTATAAATTCAAAGCCATAAAAGTCATTCTTCGTTATACCTTTTGGAGTGATTTTTAACAAAATATTTTGACAGTTCAACAAAATGTGACACCTTTTACAGTGTACCGGTAGATCTGTATGTCTCATACCTATTTCTTAAACCATTCCTTAAAATCCTAATGAAAAATTGATTTTTCTTTTTTTTTTTTTTCAAAAAAAAAATTGTGCTTAATTTTGGTCAAGAACAACAAATTAATTACAAGTAGATTTTGTTACCATTTTATTAAAGTAACAATATATATATTTCATGAATGTATTCTTCTGATCTAAAATGATTCGGTAACCTTTGTATTAAAGTCAACAGTATGATAATACAGTTGGAAAGTGCAACACTTACACAAAGAATACTCTTTACAGAACAAGTATTATCGACATTCAACGATAATGAATTTCCTCAAGAATCATACTCCAAAAAACACTTCTTAAAGTTAATCAACATTGACTAGCTCATCATCTACTGGCCTTACCCCTTGAAGTGTAGTTCATATCAAAGTAGACCTGCATCTTGACTGTGTCCAGAGCTGAAGATCTGGAATCAAGTAGTCTATCCACACAGATCTAAAAGACAGACACACACACACACACAAAGGAAAGAAAAATAAAGAAAATGAAAAGAATCAGGAATAACATTGATAATGATATCATGACAGGAAACATGAAAATTTAGCCTAGTGAACTGGAAAGTTACTATGCAATCAGGCAAGAAAGCTTTTGTCCCTCTCCTTATAATTGGGAGCAACGGTATCTTCATATACAAATGTCACTCAGAAAATCACATTGTAATAAGTGGAAGGATAATACAGTATCTATGTGAATGGAATTCTACTAGATTCTTTTCCGTTCAATAAACTTCTGTTACCATGAAGTTAGAGTATTTAAAGAAGGTCAAATCTTTAGTACCACAATGAACTTGTCTTAACCATTTCCAATTTTTGTTCTTCTCTGTACATACCTTTATCAGCCGCTGGACATCGTCTTTGGTAAGCGTTCGGTCAACATTGAATTCATTGGATGGGTCTAGGACTACGGCCTTGACCATGAAAGCTACCAAGGTTTCTGAGACGGCTTGCCCTTTGCTGGCACATTCTTGGGCGATCTCTCGGATGATATTCTTGATAACACTCTCTGCCTGAGCTCTCGACATGACTCTTCTTCTGTAGGCCTAGATTATAGTTAGAGGTACATTTTAACAGAAAAATAAAGGTGTTAATTGAAAGAAATTACTCCCATTCTTTCCATTATCCAACCTAGGCTTTGATTTGAAGATATAAGTCAATTAAAACTGCAAATTATAGAGAAACTGTGAAATTGAATGTTAGCCTAGACCACTAGGCCCTAGGTCTAGATCCTGATCTAGATCTAGAAATCTACTCGTTAGCTAATTTTCATCAGTGCTTGGAGTCTGAATGAAGGTAAGCAACTTGCCCTCACTCCGGTATGAAATGTTCACATTTTATTTGGGGGTTAAATTCTTGACCGATTTCAAAGTGCTTTGTGTGCTAGCTCCTAGCTGCTGGGCAAAAGAGCTCTAGAGATATTATCGACACGAAAGTAAATGCATGGGACCATTAAATAAAATGTAAGAGTAAAAAGTACCGTAGGCATAGATCTAGAGGTAGTATTTTACTTACCAAATCGTGAATTGGAATTTATTCAGCCACTTAATCACATGCAGTGCTGTAAATTCATTACGACAGTAATAAATTTGGTGTTTATAGAGCGATACAAAATATGTTTACTTGTGAATTTATGTGAGTCCAGCACAAAAGTTGTTGTATGCGATCGATGGCATGGAAACAAAATTATTCAACGGCAGAGGGCGTCTAATCTTATCGAAGAGAGTAGACTAGAGGAATTTGAAGGGGATCAGTCATTAAAAACATAATTATCCAATATGCTCATAATTTTTTTTTAAAGGTAGGATTTAAGTGAAGTAACTTTTGACTTTGTTGTTATACGACATCATTCATATGAATTGAGCAAATCTATGTTTGGTTCGAGAGGAGAAAAAAACCCTAAACCTCCTCATTTTGTAAATAATGAATTCGGATAGATAGGGGGATAAGTAGCATATCGGCCGGCCTATCAGGCATCCAAAGATAAAACATGGTCGAAAATACAAACAGAAGTAAAAACATTTGTACAGCTATTCATATTTTTTGTTTGCTTTATTATTATAATTCATAAATTTGTATAATGTGATTTTGATGTTCTTTTAAAGGTAATACAAAGTTTTGGTATGGGGTCATGAATTTGGTTCAAATGAACATATTGGAAGCATTTGCGATCCTACAATATGCAATGATCGCTGTCGCGGTTAAAATCGAGTCTAAAGTTATGAAATTATTAATAACAAACTCTTTATGTTGTATAGCGCCCTCTCAAGGTCAAGATATTAATTAAGCTATAAAACAATGTTTCTTGACAAATTTCGACCGGTAATCTATTCCCGTTTGGTAGTCATATATCACATCTACATATTCTGAAATTTTCAGGGTCGTAGCTACCATTGTACGGCCGTATGCGCTATTTGAAATTTATCAACATTTATCGGGAGTACCGATAAATTTTTATTTTCATTTTTTCTCGAAAGCAGAAGTGTTTTAGGGGCTAATTTTTTCAGTGCTTATTATACATCCACAGGGGCATCCAAATATATCAAAATTGTAAAGAACCATTATCCACCAAATTTTCAAAATTTCCCAAAACTTTGTATTACCTTTAAGGTGTTAACAAGGAATATAGAAATAACAGAATAAGAGTTACCAATTGAAATACTTTGTTTATAAAATTTTGAGTGATTGTGTTTAACAAATCAATGAACGGGCAATATCTTATTTCAAGTTGCATGATCCAATAGTGTCTGCAAATTAAAGGGGCTAATACCTTTTTTTTTAAGCCTCTCCGGAATATATGCAGTTTCCTCCTTTTCTATACTGCGTTGAGGTGTAGGAGGTGTATTTGAGGCAGAGGGTTGTCGGGTGTAGGAAAACTAAATCCAAGGCGATTAAATGTTATTCAATTTGATACTTAGTCAAATCATAAGAGTACAATGTATATGAAACGAGAGACTATTCACATGATGCCTTGATGTAGCCTTCATTCTCTGTACAGTTATTTTTTTCCTAATACTAGTTTAAGATCATTTAGATTATCAGATTGCAGATTGTTATTACAAGAAATTTAATTTGTATTAATAGCTGCTTGCATGGATGTAGCCAATATGGGGTTTGGCGAATTATAGCTGCGTCATGAGAGAGCTCATAGATATAATAATAATATTCCGCTTTCATTTAGACAGCGCTCAATACATTTTCAATGTCTCAGGAGCTTCATACCGGGCTTTACCATTATATTATTACCCCGGCCACCGGATTCAGGCTTGCCCGCACACAGATGTATGCACATTCTCCACTCCCTGGGGAGCATTCCAACTACGCGCCATTACAGACGCTCACAATGCTGAGCAAACTACTTACACAATGGGTGGAGAGTGGCAAATGTAGATTAACGTCTTGCCAAAGGACGTTGGTGCAGTGTTGGGATTGAACCCCATACCTTGTGATCTACATCAACTACGCCAACTTATCCACTAGACCGCAACACCTCGACAAACTAAATCTTTAGTATCCTAATGTGATTGGGGCCAATGATATAGTTCTAATACTGCTACTTATATAGACTAGATAACTAACCCATATAGTGGAGCTAACATGTTTACGGTAAACATGTTAGCAAAGGTTGCTTTTATATATGTTTTGATGATAACTTTACAAGGTATACAAATAAGGGAGTTCACGGTTTTCAGTCGCCACAGACCCAGATGCTAGATCGAATTCTCAAAATGACCCTATAGTGGAGCTATGAATTTGTGTGTTTTTACATCATAACATTGGGCATAATTATGAGTTTACATAATCACTTCTATTCTCATTTATGATCCATATTTTGTAAAGATCCTATTTTGCATTTTCCTGATTTAATAAGTTGCGGAGTGTTTTAGTTTTCTTTTCTTCTTTTTTTCTATATACATGTACATGTATTTTTGGTGCATTTTCAATCTCTTTTTTACCCCCAAAATTGGTTTACGTCGTTTATTTTACTACAAAGAATACTGTTCCGAGTTTATTTCTAAGCATAAACCTATGATATTCTTCCTTGATTTTTCTTTTATTAAAGCGAAATTTCACCACAATGAATATGAAATGAAACGGAAGGGAATACCTTTTCCTGTAACTCTCTAGTACGACCTATCACATTGGGATGTTTATGAGGCTATAAAGCCTACGTAGTTTCAGAGTAGTCCCATCTCATCATGCTCATTTTGAGAATTCGAGCTAGCATTCTCCTACCAAAATATCCCAAACATAACTGCTAAACAAACGTGATTTATTTTCCACATTAACACTTGGTAATCACAAAAAATGGTATAATGTAAACAAATGAAACACAATTAAGTTATCAATTCAATTGTTTCAGTTGGAAAAAAAAAAATATAGGTGCGCCTATTCATGGGTACGATAACGTACTGAGAAGTAGGACTAATTGATATAATTACTCCTCTTATTTATCTTAATTCTCTCGTGGTCACTGTTCAAAGATCAGCTGATAGATAATCTTTCTCATTTGCATTGAAACCGATGTATAGGCGTGTTGGGCACTAGGGGTTTTATATGCCCTCCCCTCATTTAATATAGGCCTATGTAGTTAGGATTTTTTTTTCTTTACAGTGCATCGATCTACACGTTTGTTGTTATGTTTTCCAAAAAAAAAATAAACGAACGAACGAATGAATGAATGAATAGATATACAATAAATAGATCAATAGATATGTGAATAAATAAATACAAGTTTATAAAAAAAAAAAATGAATGGAAATAATTATATAGATAGATAGACAGATAAATGGACTCATTTTCTGTTCATCTTTTACAATCTGTCCTCTTTGTTTCTTTCTCTCTTTCTTTTTTTCTATACCTGTTTTTTTTTATTCATTTCAAACAAGTTAACATGTTTTCCGAGTTCTCCGAATTCACTCTATATTTTCTATTACTTAATCATGTCTTAATCGTTTGCAGTTAATATAGACTAGAAATCGCAGTAGAAACGGGCTCCGTTGATGATTTTTTTTTTTTTTCCTCTTCATCCTTTCCCTATTATTACTCCCTTCTAGACTCTTCACCTGAGAGGATCTCGTATGAAAACGAGAATGACCAAAAGATATTAACGCCCCTATTTTTCGTATCACCAACAGGTTCCGCCCATTTTGAGAATAAAATTAGAAATGCTCGTACAATTCGTCGCTGTTTTCACGAAGTGACGGTAGTGAAAACAAATTGCATTCACTTTGCGTTACGATTTTCCTCACTACCGTCACTTCGTGAAAACAAGGACGAATTAATTGGGCGTGATTATATGCAGCAAATCCCTTAGTAAATAATGAAGGTTCAAGCCGGCGATAAGAAACAAACAACCAACGTTCCGTAACGCCTGCATAACATCTTATACCAAACTCAGATCACCATTCTTCATAATTTGGATCTTGTCTTGTGGTAAGTGAATTCCTTTTTTTAGAGAAATATTTCATTTAGGCCTAATTGACTTTTTTAGCTCTAACTCTAACGCAAAGATAGAATTTAAAAAAGAAGAACAAGGAGAAGTAGAAGAAGAAGAAGAAAGATGAAGAATGTTAATGATGATTTTGATACATTTCAGTCCGTTTACATGTGACATTTATGATTGTTTTTTTGTACTCCATTAGAAGCACATCATGATGAAGCAGCTATTGGTCTTCGTCATCTTAGTAGTAACCCTCCAGATGGTAGCAGGGAGGGCTCGACTTGCACCCCTCTACAAATCTGAAGATGCCATCAAAGGGGATTACATTGTCGTACTTAAGGTTAGTCAGCGGGTTTATAGATGAACCTTTGCTTAAAGCCCCACTGTCCTACTTGTAGCTACTTGCTCCCTCTATATAGAAAACTTCCCCAATCGATGCCTGTTGGTCCCCCAGGATCCTCCTTTTCTTATGTTAGTTGAGAGCTGAGTTAATGAGATAGCCATCGGTCAGTGACCTCGCTGTGTGGTCTAATCCCTTCTGGCCCAGTAGTATTGACGGTCTTTAAGGTCTGTTTACCGCTTTTAAGACGAGGTTTTACTTAAGATAAGTTAATAGATGTGTGGATGAACCTGTGCTTATGATCTGTTAACGGGGTCTTTTAGTCAATAGGTTTATAGATGAACCTTTGTTGAAGGTCTGTTAACCGGTTTGAAGATGAAGTCTTACTTAAGGTTAATCAATAGGTTTAAGATGAAAATTTGAGGTCGGTTAACAGGTTTTTTGTTTTAGGTAATTAGTCAATAAGTTTTAAAATGATGAAAATTAAGGACGGTTAACAGTCTTTTTTATATTCGGTTTTGCTTAAAGTTGGCTAAAAACTCTTTAAATGATTTTTTACATCAAGTCGTTTAACACGTTTTGAGATAAGGCTGTGCTGAATGTTGGTCGCGTGAATCTTAGAAGAGTCTCGGATGGTTCATCAATCTATTCTGTATACTATTTAAAATCTTCTTGCAATTTTCTGTCACATCTTTACAAAATGCACTTGTCATGCGTGTAAAAGAAATTAGGTCGAATATTGAAATGATGCTGTGTATTAAAGTTATTTTGTAGGTTTATAAGATACATTGTTGTGCCATGTAGTATTTTTTCCTCAAGATTATCTCTTTAATTCTCTCCTGAATTTTTTTTGAGCTTTCGCTTTGGATCGCTTTTCATCGTCCATATTACAAAAGTTAAAGAAGAATATTATAGCGAAAACGGTTAAGTATGCTTATATAAACTTGTTTTAGTGAACTGTCCATTTTGGAAGCACACAGTCTTGGAATTAAACCTCTATTTCCATAGAATGAACCATATACTGCCATGTTTTCAACAAATTAACTGTTTTCTAAATTTGAAGGACAAAATGTATTTACTCTGACTAGAGATCAATTTTCATCTTTCAAATGGTTCTATGCACCAGATCCACAGAATGCACACAAAATAAAGAAGAAGATTTAAGTGAATAAATATTCAAAAACGAAAGTAAATATTACGTGGAAGAGAGTGAAAGCGGTATAAACATTGTGAACATGATTTCTTAATAAACACTATGACAACTGTGTTATTAAACTATATAATTGAATGCAAATACACTCTTAGAATTGAAACCTCTATTTCCAAAGAATGACGTCGACCAGGATGCTATCTCAGATTCCCTGATCCGTACTGCTAGGACCCAGGGCGAAACACTGATCGTAAGAAAGAGACTTCGTAAGCTCATCAACGCTTTCGTCGCCAACCTTCCCGCCAGGGCTCTCCGACTGGTAAGTGGCTGGTCGATTCCTCTGTGTTATTAAAGTTGAGTTTGAATTTATTACCAAATCATTACCATGAACGTTCTTTTATAGTCAATGCAATTTATAAGTGATGGTGGTTAGTTTACCTGACTGCTGAGAAAGCATAAATGCTTGTTAGTAAGCAACCAGATGGCCGACGGCTTTAGATCTTCTCCGAGGGACCTGGTAATGAGGATTAATGCCTTACCAAAGGGCACTAGCGCATCGTCTTGGTTTCGAACCCGGGTCACCGGATTACGAGACCACTGCTTTACCAACTGAGCTATCACGCCTCCCAATATAACTATATACATATTATTTGGCAACTGGAACTAATATATATTAAAATACATGCTAATCGAGGTTAGCCCCCGAGTAAATCTTTTATTATTTCACATCGAATGCAATTGGTATATATGCAAATTAATGTTCATATATCTTTCAAGAAATATATTTATTTACACTGCTGTGTTTTCTGTAAACTTTATTGTGAAGAGAAACTGATAAAATTAGGAAATTACATGTATATATGAAAAAATATATGCTGAAAATAGAACAAAGGAAATATATACTCATAAAAAAAGACATACATTGTAAAGAGAAAACGACAAACAGACAAGACAGAATATGAGATAAAGAGAGATAGAAAGACATGGGGGAGAGAGAGAGAGAGAGAGAGAGAAAGAGAGAGAGAGGGGAAGAGGGGAGGGGTTGGGATGGGGTGGGAGAGAGATATAAAGACACGCTTGGGTGAGAACACGAATTTCAACAGCGGATCATATACAATATTTGACAATACTTTGACCCCGGCATTGCCCCTTTTCAGCGTTAGAAAATCTACCTAAATAAAATGATATAAAATATAAACATTACTGCAATTTATGTGAAATTGTTAAACTCGCATATTTTCAACCCCTTTGTTTCATCGATGTAGAAGTATCATATTGGACGCTTAATTTAAAGATTAATAAGACTTTTAAAAGAGATGAAATTGATCTCTTTTTTTAAAAATCTCCATGTAGGTGCGTTCCCATGAAGCAGTGCGTTATGTTGAAGAGGATGGTATGGTATATGCAGATACTACATGGGGTTTAGACAGGATTGATCAGAGAGACTTACCTCTAGATGACTCGTACATGCCTGTCGGTAAGTATGACTGATCACTAGCAGCTTCAAAGGGAAAAAAAATGAATTTAAAATCTATCCAATTTTTTTTTTTTAACATATTCATTCTCACTCATCATAACAAGCAATTGCCTGATTTTCTTTTTTTTTTCTTTTTTTTTGTTTACTTATCGGTTTTGTTTATTCATTATCTGATTGTAATTCTCCTTCACATTAGTCCTTTTTACGATCCTTATTACGTATAGGTATAGTAGCACTGATCTCTACGAAAGAGATCAGTGTATAGTAGCTATTCATTCGTTCTTCTCCTTTAGATAGGCTAAGCGTTAAAATCTTCCTGTCCTGGTTATATTTGTTCATTACAACCTTGGTAATCATTCTTGTTCTCTCTATAACCTGTCACATCCATGCTTGTCATCTCCGTCATAATTTTTTGTTTAATTTTTACGATTTTATAGGGTTCCTATATTTTTCTTTATCATCATTTTTTTTTAAAGATAGATACATTTTGCATTCCATTATTTACCATACAAAGATTTTAAGCATACAATATAAACGTTTTTCGGCCGTACGTAAGATGATAGACATGAATGTCAAAATAATTATATTACAAACACAAACTCAGAGACATTGGGCAAATGGAAAACATTTTTTTAAAATATGTTTTTTGCTTCAAGATTTGTTTGTGCTGTATGAATATTTCTCCATTTCATAATACGATTGAACAGCTAACACATATGTCTGTCTTCAACCAGTTGTAACTGGGTAAATATTTTCTCTTCTTACAACTGATTATTAAGATACAGTTAAAGCCTGTAATTACATGTATTTGTCCTCTTCTCAATCATTGTTTTTCCCCCATGCCCTGTGTGTGTATATTGGAATTTTACGGACATGTAACAATCAGATATGATTATTTACGTCTGGGGACCGAATCTGCGTCCTCGGCTGGATCGGTTTGTAACTTCCATTGGTAGCTGGATTGCAGGCGCACGCCACAACGCCTATAGTTGAAATTATTATTCTCCTTTTTGTGTAGGTGATGGTGGAGCTGGAGTGAATGTCTATGTCCTTGACACTGGTATCAGAACCACGCATGAAGACTTCGAAGACAGGGCTTTCATTGCTTACGATGCCATGCAGTACGCCATCGTAAGTCCAAACTTTATATCAGTTCACATTCAAATAAATTATTTAAAAAAATATCATGACACTGGCATAAAAAAAAACAAGAGAGAACATAATAGAAGGATTGGTTGGAAGCATGATCATGATGATGAATAGCAACAAAACCTCAACAAAACAAATGAAAATGATTTCAAAACAAAATTGTACATAGCCTACCAGATTACATTGTACGGACAGTTTGATGTTTTTGGTTCGATATTTGTTTTACCCGACTGCTTTGAAAATATAAAGCTCTCCGAAGAAGAGATTAATGATTTACAAATCACAGTTGGGATAAAAAAAAATTATAGCGAACATTGGAATATACCTCTCTGAAAACAAGCGATGTTATGTTTTTATTGATGAGCAGGGCTAATCCATCCGAATGTACTGTATTATTATTATGTATATATTTCGCTTTGTATGTTTCATGTTGGGGTTTTTGTACGGGAAATAAATACTACTACTACTACTACTACAGCACAGGGTGACGATATCCATAATTATATTATAATTTAAGAGTGTACCCAATGATAAGCGTCGAAATGGATCACGTGCATTGCTTTTTACTATATGCACAGCACGGGGAGTTCATTTTGGTGACAACAATCGTCAATTTCTCGAATTATCTACTCATATTGTGGACCCATCTTTAAGTCACACTGACGAATGATGAACTCGAAAGGCCTCGTTCATTATCCTACTGTGATTTAACCTGCGTGCAGTGCATATTCACTTATGCACTCGCAAGCATGTATTATTTGTATAAAATAAATGCGACATATCCTTTGTACCAATAGGAAACTTTCTAATGTTTGGTTGGGGAGAATTGGCTAAAAATGTACCATCGAATGAACTAAGAATTGGTTGGGGGTCATCGCACCCGTGAACACCATTCTTACCGGGCTTGTAGGCCTATTTCTGACAAAAAAGGGGGAGAGGAAAAGAGTATTCAGAAAGAAATTCAATAAGACAACTTTATTGGAGAATATAATAAGATAATGTTGAGAAAATCTTGAGTCACATCACAACCTTCGTCATCATAGGGGGCAGACGGAGACTGTCGAGGACACGGCACTCATTGCGCCAGCACCATTGGGGGAAAGGTGTACGGTGTAGCCCCTAAGGCCAAGCTCTTCTCCGTACGGGTGCTAGGATGTGAAGGTTCGGGGTCGAAGGGAGGAGTCATGGAAGGTCAGAGTTCAAAATAGAAGATAGTGCATGCATGGTGTAGCTGAGGAAGAGCCATGGAAGAGGGAATGAAGTCATGGTATTAGTAGTCGATCGGCCCCTTAAAGGACTAATAGGCCTACAGCAAAATGAGTGTTCTCGCTAGTATCTTTGTCGAATAGTTTCATACCTTGGCATGGCTGGAACGATTTCGTGATTCAAACCAAAAGAAAAAATATAACCAAAATCAATCAGCCAAATTGTGTAAGAACCCAAAATTATCCCCGCTCATGCGCTGCAAAGCTACAATAAACCTTCTTGAAAGGACACCAACCCCTCTAGCGATCACTTTCTCTCTCTCCCTCTCTCTCTCTCTCTCTCTCTCTCTCTCTCTCTCTCTCTCTCTCTCTCTCTCTCTCTCTCTGTCTTTATCTGGCTCCCTGATCCGCTCCCCGTCCTCTCCCTCTGTCCATGTCTGTCTCCATCCCTATGTCTGTCTGTCTCTACACACTAACAAATAATGGTACAAATTTGCACCCTATAGGGTGCAGACCTCGGCTACAATAGCAGCCACCTATAGGGTGCAATTTTGCAGACTTGAACCCTAAGAGGTGCAAAAGAGCACCCTTAAGGGTGCAAACAAGAACCTTAGGGGTGCAAATGAGCACCCTTAAGGGTGCAGACCGCTTAATCTACAATAGCAGCCACGTATTGCAGACTTGCACCCTATAGGTGGCTGCTATTGTAGCAGCGATCTGCACCCCAAATGTACCCCTATTTCTTAGTGTGTATTCTGTCTGTGCGGCACCACTCTCTCTATCTTTCTCTCTCTCCCCCTCCGTCTCCTCTCCTCCCCCTCCTTCTCCTCTCCTCCCCCTCCTTCTCCTCTCCTCCTCCACCTCCTCCTTCTCCTCCTCATCCTCCTCCCCTCCCCTTTCTTTCTCTCCCCACTGCTTCCCCTCTCTTCCCGCCCCTCTCTCACTCGTCCCTCCCTTAATGAATATTGATCTTCTTTCTGCCCATCTTCTTATAGGGTGCTGACGGGGATTGTCAGGGGCATGGCACACACTGCGCAAGTACGATCGGCGGCAAGGTATACGGGGTGGCGCCCAAGGCCCATGTTCACTCTGTTCGGGTGCTTGGATGCTCAGGGTCCGGATCTAAGGGTGGCGTTATGGCAGGTGCGATATTAATTACTTACATGTCGTTTCCCGAAAGTTCTTGATTCCGAAGTCTCGTCATTCCGAAGGTTCATAAACTCATAATGCACAATTTAGGGTTTGCAAGTCCGAAACGGAAGAAGGTCCGTAATTCCGAAAATAAAATACATGTATATTCATAGTTCTAAAGTTTATGAAAGGACGTAGAACACTGTACATTTTTTTTTCCCTCGGAATTAAGAACTTTCGGAATAAGAGACTTTATTTCATCTATATACGGACTTATGAACCCATTTTAGTTTCGGAATTATGACATTCGGAAAACGAATGCCTCCCGCGATATTTATGGTTCACCACCCTGTGGAAAACACATATAGATAAAACTATCAGATGTAGGAATTTCGACTCTTTTGTATAATGTCGACATCATGTGAGAACATTTGCATGTCTCCATAAAAGGTTGTCAAATTTACCTGTAACTATAGGAAAAAAGAATTAATGAACGAAATGAATCCATTCATGAAATGAACCTCAGAAATTTGTTTCACGTTTTAATCGTCCATAATTATGATCCGTGCACTTTAAACAATTATGACAGATAAATCGCGATTAGATATTGTTGGTTGCTGCCAAAAAAGTTGCCAATAAATTGTTACCGTATACAATGTAGACATTGGACTGTCATATTACATGCTCAACGAAGGGGGCGGGGGTGATTAGGGTCGATGGGCAGGAAGGGGTATGGTACCTGACATGAAGCTCAACCTCGGCTGCACACTATGCATAGTATCTACATGTGTACTTATGCAATACTAATCCTTGTAGTGTTCGTTGTCAAATATATAGATATGGGGAAAAGTTTAGTTGCCTCCGTAAATTAACACATTCTTTTGTTTATTTATAACTTTTAATTACGCTCACATATTAAAAAAACAATATTATACAGTGATTTTAATCTCCTTGGTATATGAATTTGTTTATAATTGTTATGAAATTTTGTCACTCATCTTTAATTTTAATCTATCTAAATAACAGTTTAACATGAAATCATACGGTTTCATACACAGAAGCGGTTCTAGAAGATCACTATCATTATCTTTATTTAATATATTTGGTGGCGAGGACCTGGGTTCTTGTATTCAGAAGCGGTTTTAGAACATTGATATCATTATTCTTGTTAAATACATATTTATATACTTTTTTCTTAAATGTATTTTTTTTGGGTGGCGGTGGGGGGGGGGGGGGGGGGGGGGCTTCGGT
>BEXV01001791.1:70394-88355 GCA_003118195.1 Hemicentrotus pulcherrimus
TTATCATAATATCTCAAGAACCACTGGAGATTTAAACTTCAAACTTAATGATAGTGTGTATCACCATAGGAAGACAATCTGATTACATTTTGGAGCATGTAGGTCAAAGGTCAAAGGTCACAGGGCTCATTATGTTTTCAAAAAATAACTCCTGATCGCCTTATCTCAAGAAGCAATAGATGGGTTCCTGCCAAACTTGGGTCATGAATGTATCTTGCAGAGCCAATGAACTGATTAGATTTTGGGGTCACTAGGTCAACGGTCACAGGGCTCATTATGTATGCACAAATAGCTTGTGATCGCATTATCATGAGAACCAATATACAAACTCATGACATCTTGCAGAGCCAATGAACTGATTAGTTTTTAGGGTCATCAGGTCAAAGGTCATGGGGCTCATTATGTATGCCTATAAATAGCTTGTGAGTGCATTATCATTAAAAAACCGACAGATGGATTACAATCAACTGGAATTTTAAAAATTGCTCTATGGCGGAGGCATCATTTTCGACTGCGCGCAGTCAAAATTCCATCTAGTTTAGAATGCATCTGGTGATTTCAAAAAAGCCATTTCAAAAATCTTTATTTTTTCTGAAGTTTGGAAAAATGTCAATATTTCAGTGAATAACTAGAAATGAGCTCTATTTGTGAGAGAAGCTTACACATCTACAAATTAAAAAAATCTAAAACGAAGTAAAGATAAAAAATAGTGGTTTTCTTTGAAGCTGTTGGTCCATGATTGCCTACCTTCAAACACAAATGTATGTTTATACCTGGTATATTTAATATTTCGTTTACACCAGGTAAATAACCATTAAAAATTTAAAACCTGCAATCTGTTGTCATTTCTATTCAGAACTTGAAGCTATGGCTGATATGCCTACCAAGAGGAGGGAGAAAATCTCAGAGCCGATGATGATGTACTGCGCACACATGATGGACAAGTATGGCACTGACTATAAGGTGAGTAGTGTGCTTACAGCCTCAAAAGGGGAAGTCCACCCTGATATTAAAGCCCCTCTAAAGTGATGAGAGCCCTAACAATTTGATGGCCAAATTTCATTTAAAGATAAACTCCAGTTCTGGTAAAAAAAAATGTAAAAAAAATTAATTCTCACAGAATCAAACGAAACTTACAGTAAATGTTCAAGATTACAAATAAATGACATTTGCCAAACAATTTTGAAAGAAAATGTATACTGGCTGAGTATTGAGCATAGAAAGACTAGGAAATGAAGGTAGTACTAGCCCCGACACCATGTGTGTTGTCCCATATATAGCTTTCTGTGTACAGTGCTTGTTACTTTACCAAGACTCGGTCAAATTCATTATGATTTTGATGACTCCAGACCCTGGCAGTGCACACCAATACTTACATGCTACATGATCGACTGTTTCTGATCCTTTCCACACCTGTTCTTTCACAATGCAATCGCATTACCAGTACTAAAGTTTATCTTTATATTGTATCATAATGTGAAAGAGGACGTCTTTTAGTAAACCACTGCAATAAACTGTCAGGGCAAAATGAATGTACCGCAAATCACATTTTGGTACTCTTTAATAGAGACATGTGTTATGTGTAGATATTCATTCTCGCCCCTCATTTTCTACCTACCACAGTTTACCGTATCAGCTTTGAGAGAGCCGGTAGTGACTTGATCTTGTCCTTGTTTCTCTCTAACACTCGTATTCATATTGTCCAAAAACCTTGTAAGTCTTCTCATTCTATAGTATCCAAAGCTGGCCACCCAATATTCAAATGTGTAGCTTATTTTTATCTTCATGTATCACATTGAAAACTACCACACACATCTGTGAATCTCAATCTTTTTTTTCTCTCTCTCTCTCTTTCCCCTTTGAGCAATATTTGTTTTCCACCATATTTGTATTATGTATCCATTAAGGGTATTCATGCTATCAAGCTTTGTTTACTTTGTCAACCCTCCTGTTTGATGTTTTCGATTTGTTACAGCCAGCCTAACTTTATTCTATATGTCATGTGTAAAATTTGTAATGATTTGTTTTTTTGTTTTTGTTTTTTTAAACAAAATCAAATAGAAATAAATAAATCAAATCAATTAAATCCAATTTCAGGCAATGGCCCGGGACATCAAGAACTACTACCAGGACACTCCCAAGCAGATCAAGAAGAAGATTGCTTTGTTCAAGACCTGCAAAAAGCAGTATCAACAGTATCTAGCCCAGAAGTCAGGAGAGAGTGGACAACCAGACACAGAGGATGTGTCTATGAGCTGACATGGATGGATCATAGTAAAGAAGTGACTGATTCCTCATAGAAATGAGGGTTAATATCGACAGTAGTTGTCTTTGGAATCCAGACCTCCACCAACCAATGACAGTGATTATAGTACAGGGTCTGAACCGCTTTGGATTGTAGACTATAAAACTGTACTAGGCCTTGTACCGTAGCAGCCCTTGTTTCTTTTCGACCCGATCATCATGTCGCTGATTCACTGGTAGGCATGGCTCAAATCCTCATAAATATTGTTGAGTGTCAATATATGGTCTTTGGATACAAGACTAGACAAAGTGGAATGTATTTTATGTGTATCGTAGCAAAAAAATTATTGAGAAAGGCCTTGGGGAAAACGTGTTTTAAATAATTATTCCTTTTACAAAGCTTCATTATTTATTGCTTTTTGAGCTACAATTCATCTACATTAATTTGTCCCAGGAGAACTAGAATTTCTCTTGATAAAAAATAACCTTTGAAAAGAGAGACCGTGTACACAAGTTGTAAATTACATGCAGTGAAAAACATTTATTGCTTAAAATAAAATAACATGTTCAGTGCTATATTGTGATATGCAGCAAGTGAACCATGACATTAAAAGTGTACATTATGTAGAGATGTGAATCAATCTAATCTAAACATGATATATAGAAATACATACAGTTTGAGAAAGGAACACTCCAACCTTGAAAATCTGTGGATTTCCACTTAAATCTCTCTGTTCCCCTTGTGCAAAATTTTACTTAGGATTGTGCGTATTAAGGTGCATTTTAGACAACATGTTTTGCATACATGTCTTCAAAAAAAAAAAAAAATACAGAGAACAAAAGAGAACTTCCCAATACTTCATATTTGAGTCATGTGTCAAACTTTTACAATCTGTTTCTTTGATTTGCTACTTTATAAGAGTTATCAAAGTTTAGACTCCCATCAAATTTTGAAGAGTACCGGTAGTTTCTCAAAGAACCATAGTTTCATGAAATTAAGAATAATATATCGGTAAGCATGTAAGCGAATCACCCACACATTCCACCATTGTGGCAGAAGACCATTAATAAGTGTTAAAAAGTATTCAGTCGTTTAATCTTATGTAGATATGATAATAAATACATGAAGTAGTTTGCCACATATATATTTTTTTGAATGTACATGTGTTGTAAATGAGCTAAGAGCAAGAAGATATGGAAAGTACAGTCAAACCTGGTTAAGCCAAGGAATGATGGCTTGGTGGTTAGTGCAATGGTCTTGTAACCTAGGAGGTCCTGGGTTCAAAACTAATTAGATGCACTAGTGCCCTGTGGTATGCCATTGGTCCTTCATTACCAAATCCCTCAGAAATGATATAAAGCTATGGGTCTACTGGTATAATTCTACACCTGCTTGCTGAGCAGTTGGGTCAAATACAACTACCATCACAACAACCAATTTCTTTTCTTTATCAAAGCAGTTTCTTATTGAAACCAGGGTCCTGTCTTATAAAGAGTTTGCAATCCGCTATCTCGTATTTACATACATGTACTGTAGTTGAGATTGTTTTTCAATCACAAATAAGTTGTGATTACTCCGAACTATTTATAAGACGGGACTCTGGATTAACATGCCTAGTTCTCTTGAAGGGGCTTTAGATCGCTTACAGGTTGGACTGTGCTTTGGATGTTCTTTCAAAAGATGTGATATGAAAAGTATGAAAAGTACCTTAAAAGTATTAATGAAACAAATAAGAGTCTACCTAGTATCTACAGCTAATACATGGAGTCCACTAATTGAATTCATACCAGGTACTGCACACATGGCATCAGGACATACAAAACCACATGCATTCCTTTCCCATTGTGATAAATACACTAAACAAAACAAGTCACATTGACGTAAATATATGGACGGAGTAAAATATCATTGCAAACAGTAAATATACACGTACATGCTCAATTTCTTATGAAGTAAATGCAGATCAATATTTCAACACTCATTTCAAGCACATTGAGTATTCTACATGATTGTGCACACATCTTTTAATTTCTTCAAATACCTTTAATAGAGAATACTATTTTTTTTTTTATTTGAATACAATGTACAACTGAATATGTAGAGAAAACGAATGCCCAAACTTGATAGCTTTTAGTGCACTCCTAAAATATACCGAGGGGATATCAGAGACAAATCATTTTTTTTAATACGAATCAATATAACTTTCACCTAAATACAGTTGAATAAATTCATGATTGAAATTTAAAGTGAGATAAATATAAATACTTTTTGTTTTAGTTTTGATACATAATTGAAAATATGTAGATCTTAAGTGCTTTTACATGTATATTACCAGGGCCCAGTTACACAAAACTTTTCATCAGTGGTAACTACTTACTACCATGGAAACTTGATTTTGATTGGATGTTGATGTTGAGCTTGTTTCCATGGTTGCCATTGAAGGTAAATTTTATGCAACGGGGGCCAGGGTCTGTTTCACAAAACTGTCATTAGCCTAACTTCTTGGACATCCTATTGAAATGTGAGTTATAGAATTATCTCACGTTTCTATGGGATGTACACGAACTTACATGTAGACTTGGGACCGTTTGAGAAACTGGCCCCAGTTTTATACTAATAGTATTTTACAAATATTGGGACAAAATAATAAGAATCGTGTTAAAGGCAATATCTTTATATTGCTTAGATATTTACTTACGTAGTTCCAATTGAGACACATTGAAATCTACAAATACATAGTCCTATTAAACCCTGAACCAGTCATTCAAAAACTTTTAGAAATAGAAGAACATGTCATGTATGTATTGGAAGAGAGACCAATAGTAAAGGGCTCTCTGTTAATATGTTAATCACCAATTATTTTTGATTTATCTGCTCTTGTACCATTCGTTTAATGAGCAATCACAAAATGTATTATTTTAATATCAATTATTGTTGACTTTGCTTCTTCCTTCATCATCCATTTCCCCGAAGACACGCCATACACAGTATTCCTCAAAATACTATACTTTGTATGACTTGTGTCATTTGAAGTGGGGTTCCAGGAGTTAATGCAGTCAAGTTCATCTCAAAAGGGAGCACAACTCAATAGTTTCTCTGTCTCCCATCATGTCCAAGCAAATGTTTGGAATGCAAAGTCTTGCTATTGTCATCACTTTGTGTTCAAATTCTCTCAGGCACAACAACGTAACTGCAAGTCCATTAGGGTAGTTTAAGAGGATGCCTATTCCAAAGAGTGAGTGCATTGATGATTTATCGAACCTGAGGCTGGGAGAGTTCCTCGATTCGCGGTGGACACCGGGCCCTCTTGGCTGCTTCACTGACGATGAAAGCGTCCGGATTGAATTGCACATGGTCCATGGTAGCACGCATGATGGGTGTGGAGAGCTCGTTGGTACGGCTAGTTGCGTTGGCCCGCCGCGCTGCCCTTGTGATGGACCATTGGATAGGCCGATCGGCCTGGTAGCCATCAGCAACGTTCTTGGGCTTGGCCAGTTCCAGCTGGCGAGGACTTGCATTTGCTCCTTTGGCGACATCCGTCACCTAGTAGTTAAAGAAGAACAGAGCAATATGTTTATGGTCTTAAAACGATTTAAAAGTGAGCCTTTGTGGTAGGATTCAGATGACAGGACTTTGACAATCAGAACTAGAAAAGAGTCTTTGAACCTGCCATCTACTGCTTACCGGGCAAGCCAGACTATTACTAGTCCATGGCACAGTCACAATGAACTGGACACAAATACTTCAGCTCTCCTAACTATGACTTATAAATATTGATCAGTCTGCCATTGGAACAATGGGCTAGCTTTGGAAGAGCTATTGCTCTCCGTCTACACATGAGCCTCTTGCCAAATGAATATAAAGATGGTATAAAATATAGAACATGCAATTTACTTATAGGAGGCCCATTGGTCCCCTGTCAAAGGTTTACTTACTGGCCATTTAGATTCCCTGAAAGGCCCTGGAGGCCTGCTCTTGGGTCTGGCTAGCATCTCGACTCGACTTGACGCTCGAGCTGTCTTTGCTCCGGCACTCACAAGGGATTCAATCTGTAGGAGGGAAAAAAGCAAAACAGATAGATTGAGCCTAGACATGCCAATCCAAGAGACCCCTCCCCCTTCTCCTTTTTCTTTTACTAAATGTCTCAAAAGACTCATAGTGAGAGTAAGTGTTCATCATTTGCAAACCCTCACAATCACAAGTTCCAGATTTCACAAAAATCTTCAACCCGAGGAAAGAACCCATGTGATATTTTAGGATTGAAAGCCTTCAAAATCCTCTTTCTTTTAAACTCTAAAATGTGTATATTATTAAAATGCAGTTGATACAGTTAGTATTGCATACATGCAGTACATACCACTTTACCAGCACATCACAGTCAATATTTCTCTAGCCTACATTATAGCATATAGTGTGTTTCCCATAAAAACCTGTACTAAAGGAACCCAAGCATAAAGACTACCTGCCCACAAAGACTGCTTTTCTTGTCTCCCTCGAGTGGTCTTTACATGTATATACAGGTTTTGCTGTATTTTCAAATGCAGTCAAAATTGTCAAGAAAGCCCACTCAAGTGAGACTCATTAAGTGGTGGTGGTGTTTATATACAGGTTTCCTCTGACACGTTACAATGAGGTATAAGATTTATAGCAAAAAGAAATGTTGGTCTTAATAGGCAGTTTGTCATTTATACAGGTGGTTCCTAAAGCAGGTTTGTCTATAATTCATATTCCTGAAGAGGTCGTTATTATCAGAACCAAAAGTATGTGCACTTCTAAGACTATCACATTACTTCAGAAGTAATCTTTGTTAATTACCGTCCTGGGTTCTGCAAAATCTTTGTGTGGGGTCTTGGCTCTGGCAAGGTACTCCAGTCTCTCTTTCTCTACGGCTTTCTTCGCAGGTTCACTCACTAACCAGATTGGTGACTTACGTCCACAGCTGAAGGCAGCACTAGGTCTAGGACATAAAAAATACATGTTACACAGTTACAATTCTTGAGAGATCATTTGATTAGATACAGGGTGCAGTACATGCTTATTTCACCTGTATGACTGGAGTGCACATACAAAAACATTTAGTCCAAGCACTCAAGTCTGAGTTGTTTTGCATCATATGTTACCAACAACATCTTAAAGATTTCAGTTCATTGATAAGTACTCATTTCTCTACTCTCTCTATCTCTTTCGCTCTCTCACACTCCTCAACTCTTTCTTTCTCCCTCACTCTCCCTCTGTCTGTCTGTCTTTTCTCTTTCTCTTACCCTGTCTGATCTCTGTGTCTCTCCTTTTCTTCACCTACTCCCGTCTCTCTACTTTCCCCCTCTCTTTCTTTATCTCTCCCACCCTTTTTGTTTTTTCGCATTATGTCTATGTCTTCCTCTTTTCTCTCTCTCTCTCTCTCTCTCTCTCTCTTCAAATCTCTCTTCGAATCTCTCTTCGAATCTCTCTTGCATTTCTCACATTATTTTGATTTTACTCAATGATTACCTGTCTTCTCTGAAAGCTGCAGGGGGTTTCTTATAAACTGATAAAGTCTCTAGCCTTTCTGATGGCGATGTTTTCATAGCTAGAGGGCTGACATCCCATATAACAGAGTTTCTGCCACAGCTGTATACATGATTACTCCTGCAAAAAAAAAAATAATAATGAAGAGAAAATAATAGGCATCATCATGTATGAATCTATTCATCACTTACCACCAGGCCAGTGTTTCAAAATTGATCAAGTTGGTTCATTTCTTTATAACTCAATAGAAGTTTCATCATCAATTTTCAGGTGGACACCTTTTAAATACATGATATTAAAGCAATGATTATGCTAGATCACATAACTAGTAATTCAAGAGAAAAATATCAAGTTATGATATCTAAACGCTTCTAAAGAAATTATTCAGTATTCCATCACAGTGTCAGTACATCAAAAGGAGTTCATCATACATTTGCATTTACGATCATTTGAAAGATAAATGACAAACTTTTGTATATGACAAACAAGATTTTATTTATTTCATTCAATAATTTAACTAAACAATGTGATATGTCATTCATAAAAACTATTGGGGGGAATCTAACTATCATGGTTCAATGGAGTAAAAAATTTTTTTTTTATTTTTTTTAATCTGTAATGTTTTTGTAAATGAACAAAACAACTTACATTTTGCCATCTTTTTTACTTCTGAAGTTCTTCTTGGGTGAAGAGAGTTCTTCTGTCCTGGGGGTGGCATTGGTAGTCATGGCCCCCTTGCTGACCGGCCACATGGTGTCCTGGTTGCCCCATTCTAGCTTGGGCCTGCCACAAATCAACAACAATTCAAACATAACTATCTTGTTTTTACCCAAAATGTGCACTGCTAAAAGTCTTTCTTCTCAAGCTGCCTATTTCTACAAAAGTAAAGTTGAACAAACCTGTTTCTAAAAGGGAATATGTTATTGAATACTGGGTATTCATGAATTCTTTGAACACAGGTTGTCAATGCCTTTAAAGGTAAATCCATCCTTAGTTGGAACTAATCTATAAAAAAAAGTAGAATAATCAGGGAAGCAGACTGGTGAAAGTTTAAATGAAATCAGACCAAAAATGATAAAGTTATGATTTTTTTATTTTTTGAAAGTTGTAATCACTATTATGTATGGGCACTTCAAATTGGCTGAATCTGCAGTGTCACTGTGATGAAGTGCCAGACAACCTGCTCCATCCACTAAACAAATTATGTCACTTATTGCATATACAGTTACCAACTTAATTATTCATACCCTTACCAAGTTTTGTAATCTTTTTAATTGAGTACCTGGTATATACAAAATTGATTTGTCCTCATTAATGTTTCTCCAGAAAGCTTACATCTAAAAGTATTCAACAAAGGCCCGAATCCAACCATCCCACCTCTCATTCTTGAGTAGCAACAAACACAAAAACATCAAAGTTACAAGGGGTATGAATAATTAAGTTCTTAACTTTACATGAAATAAATGAACAATATTGTCACTAGCAATTATGAGCGTAAGGGCTATATTTCTTTGTATCAAAAGAAGAGGAGGGCAAGATCGAGTCATCATGTCACAAGTAATCAGTAATCAGTAATTCCTTGTAAGAGAGAAAATACTGACCTAAATAACTTAAGATGATGTCATTCACAACTATCATTTAAAGAAAAGAAAGAAGAAAAAAAAAATAAATATAAAATGTGAGACTAGATCCTACCCAAAGCTTGTTAGCCATATTGCCTTTGAGTTCTTGTGTTCTGATAGGTAGGTAAATCTGTCCCTGTAATAGAAAACATAAAAAAGCAACATGTATTATGGTGAGATATAAGGTTATTTTCACCTACATGTATACTGCATGAGTATGAGTTTATAGTAGCATGAATAATCAGGGTTTATATTTCTACTGTTTTTGTTGATCTATCTTTAAATCTTTTCTATTTTATCAGCTTTATTAATAATTACTACTATTGAATGCTATAATATTTGTTATAATATCAATAGACGAAATTACCGGTAGTTTAAAATTGTTTCTTCTTTTTTTTTCTTGAGATATTTCCAGAGCTATTATATCACTAGAAATAAGAGAAAAAAAGAATGAGGAGAAATTTTTCTTTTAATGATATACATGTATAACTTTACCATACATGAAGAACTTTCATCCTTTTAAATATTGGAAATATAATTAAGAATATAGGTATATGTAATTGTTCAAAATAGGGGAAAACCGTAATTTTTGTACTAACCTTTGTGTCTCAGAGAGACCGTCTGAATTATCCTGGACAGGAGCTAGAGAGTAGAAAAAAATAAGAAATAAAAAATCCAGTTGTTCAAAAGTCATGAAGCTAATGTTAATATACTGATAGAATGTGCTGCAAATTTACTGTGTGCATGCAAGTCGTTCAAATTATTTTGCCACAATCTCCTCAGTTTTGGAGGCAATATATCAGCAATATGTAAAGGAATATAAACATGTAGTTGTATTCTTCATTGAAGTTGGAGAAGAATGATTATCATTTTAATAGTGTGATATGTGAGGATACATCATACTCTCAAGTACTTGGTCTTAATTCAAGCATTAATCTTAAACTTCATATCATATACATGTAAATGTACATGTAAAAGAACTTATCAATATTTTGTTCACACTAGCTATTTTTCTAGAGACAGATCAGGTTCAGTTCTGATCCTGGTCCTAGTCCTGATCCTCAAGAGGGATATAAAGATGACCAATAAGAACGTCATCGTTCAAGAGAGAGCTAGTGTTTGTTGTTCTAGAACAGTTTAGAATTGAGTCCCATCACATTGCAGTTGTGGGGAGGGACTATGATTATATATTATTTAAGGTTAGGTTTTAAATCAAATTCTTCAGCTTCAGACAGATGGGTAAGATCTTGTCTGAAGAAAGGTTTTTTAATAATTCCTTCAGCCTTTTTGTCTCCTGATCTTTATAAATATTGTAGGTAGTTTTACTTTTCAGACCATCAAGTAGTCAGACTATTCACCACACCTTGAAAAAGAAAAAAAAAAAAAAAGAAAAGCTGATCACTATACAAGGGCATGAATTATGCAACAACTCAGAAATGGAGGAGCTTGTAATTTGTCCTTTTGGAGCCAGAAGGGCATTAAATCATAACAAAGACTTAATGCCCTTCTGGCTTTAACAGACTATATCTCTGACGCAAACGGAAACTTGAAGCGATGTAAGAAAAGATTTGATACATCTCTTGATAATCAAACCAAACCATACCTTGCGCAAGATGATAAATCGAATCTATATACTGAATCGAGATGAAAAATCGATACTTGCACACCACAAGATAAAAGAGAAACACATGTCCGGAAAATCATACAAGCCATTTAGGCGATGAGCCTGCGGGCACTGCTTGATCGTTACCATGACTACGGCCTAGAGACAGGTGCAGCGTGCCGTATCAGTCGATGCACCAGACAATAGGGAGCGGTCAGGAAGTATTGACTTTCACATTGATTTAACAAGCCACTTACAATGGAGCAGCTACACGTTTCCATTGTCTAATTGATGTATCAATGGTCAGTGGAGGAGACTCGACACGTGGTGGCTGTTTATTGTTGACCGTTTAATAAATTTCACTTCTCGATGCTTAGAGAAGAAATGTGTTGCAATTCATGACCTGATATACACACAGAATAGCTAAAATGTTAGAGTTGCTATAACTTAAAAAATCCAGTTAGAAGAAAAAATATATTAAAAAAATAACAGCCTAGTCGGCCAACGTACATGTATATAATATAAAGGAGATCTAGGGTTGAATAAACTCCTCTTACCATGTCATTTACTGCTATTACTGCATAAAGTCTTACACCATTTTTTCCCTTATTCTATTCTTAAACTGTAAGAAAATTGAATTAACTTGTCATTTTTTTTCCTCAAAAATATTTGCATGAGGTAACAGTAACAGTCACACCTCAAAATGTTGGGGAAATGTTTACAGTATATTCATTATTGTGTGGTATTTTATTTTCTGTTTTTTTACTTCCGAAACAAATTTCATTTATCAATTGAAAGATATTTCATTCAGTGTTTATTACTACTGGCCTACTCGTTTTCTTTTTTTTGACAAAAGACAATGTTTGTAATGTAATCAAATTTAATGCACCAGTTTTTGTTAAATAGTGCCTTGTTACAAATTATTTCAATCACCTAGCTAGCTGTTACAAATAATTGTATATCAAAAGTTAGAATGAGAATTAACTGTTGCTAAGTAAAACAAACATTATGGCTTGTCGTCACTTGAAACAATTTTGCTACAAGCTACAGGTAAGAGATTGTCTAATCCTATGAAAAGTTATTTCAGAGTTCAGACCATCAGATTAACTCACTCTTCATAATGTCATTACTGAATACATGACACTTCAATCTATTTACTTTACAGGCCAAGTAATTAAAGTTATCATAGTTGAATGTCAACACAGGGGCATACTTATGAGTCCACATATCATCTCTCCTTTTAATCATTAATACAGTAATGTCAATTTAATGTTCAAATTAATTCAACTCAGTAGGCACATGTAAATGTATGTACAGGTACCGGTACGCAATTTCAAGTCATATTTTTTTCTGATTACATTTGCATGTACCTGTCATTTCCATCATGCAGTTAGTATCTATAATGATATTAGGAAAAGCCATAAAATAACATCATTCTGGCTCTATATGATTATATATATTCAAAAACTCGCAATATAACCATATGAATCAGCAGTTGGCATACATAGATCATTGTATTCTAGAGTGCATATTTTGTACTCATGCATTGCATTTGATTTGCATAGCAACCAAAAAAATGGAAATCAATCATTTACAAATCCATGCTTGTATGTTCAGGCAGGTAATGAAATTTAAGTACCTATACTGTAGATATGACAAATACGTGATAAAATAGTACCTATTTTGTACGATTACATGTAGAAATAAAGAAAGAACTATTTTCTTTTCTTCTTCTAAACCTATTCTTTAACCCTAGTAGTACAAAATTAGTAGAAAGTATCTCCTTTTTTAAAGGAAAAAACAATAAAATTAAAACATTATAAACACAAAAAGGAAAGAAGATAGCTTTTAAAAAGTTAGCCTACATGGAGAATTCAAACTACATGTAGTTGTCGTTATGGAAACAAGAATGTTGACACTTATGTTTAAGTCTAAAACTGTATGAAATAACACAATGTTCATGTAATTATATCATCATAATATGGGACACTTTATGAACATACAAGATACAATATACATGTAGATATTAAATCAATGTTTCCATAATTTCCCCTTTTCCAGCCATCTTCTATCCCGAGATAAAATCAAGAGTTGCACTTCACTTACTCATTATCATCCGCTGTTCTTTACTATCGAAAATAAATCCTAAAATTCCTCTTATTGTCTTGAAAACACAACTATATATACATGTAGTTGTTGAAATTGGAAGGGGAGAAAAAAAAACGATTGAGTGAAATTCTTCAAAATGATCCTTTCCTGAAAACAGCCGCTACTACAACTGATCGTCAACCACAGGAGAGCTAGCAACTCTCCGACTGATGATGACTACTAGCCAACGAGGGCTCACTATAGAACTGCACAGAACAAGTATTGATCCTTTTGATCAATTAAACATGTTCGATTGACAGCTGCTCCGACACTCCTATCAATGGCAAGTAATCTTTACTGAAAAACGTTTGTTGTTTTTGCCCCCTGATAGTAAGGTCAATTTGGATACATGTACATGTACCGGTACATGTCTTTGAAAACTAAACTTGGATCAACTTGGATCAACTTGATCGACATGCTGGTTTGCATTGTGCTGATGGTTTCATGGCTTTAAAAACGGCTTGATATCAATCCATCGAAGCTAGAAATTGATCATCACAAAACCCACCCACTTGGTGGAGCGATCTCTCAGCCAAGGATTAAATGAAAGGTAGTCGGGGGCTATAGTTGAGCCTAAACGTTTCGATACACTACAATGTAGTCATGATCATTTTGTTGTCCTTGACAAATGTTTATTTTTTAATTGCTTTATAATATAGACTTTATAGGCTTATAACCTGCTTATAACCATGGACCATACCACATTATATAACCCTCCATATCAAGCTGATCTGAGCACAACTCCCTGATCTGAGAAGCAGCAGAAAACTATTACTACAAATTTGGGTTTCAGATAAATCGGACAGAGGATTTACATGTATATTAAAGTTAATAGTTTTTTAAACTTGAGATCATCAATGATACACGTATAGATGGAGAATTTCCCATTGGTTGGGAAATAAATTTCCTCTTCATTCTGACTTTACTTAATATATCTCTGGTCATTTTTTAATGATTATAAATAAAAAGACTTACTTTTCCAACAGACTAAAATTAATATATTTTCACATGTCTTCCCATGAAAATTATGAACTACCAGTATCAGAAAGAAACATGCAATCACTACTAAGAAATTTCTTAGACTAATGGATATACTCTACATGTAAAAGGGACTCATTTATAAAAGTTATGAGTTACATGAAAATCTGAATTCGTTTAACCTTCACTTTAATTGCTCTTTCACTCCTTTAACTTTACCAAAAGTGTTTTGCTATACATGTACATATACATTGTAGATGTGCTTGTGTTTCAATCTAAAAAGTACAGTATTGTGTACTTGAATAATGTATTTAAAGAGAACATGCCTTAATTAGCACATGAAATGAAAACAAAACTATTGACCTGTCGTCACGGCTTACATAATTAATTAAACTCAGTCCTAAGTAATTGTTGTTAACATTCATTATTCACAACATGAATAATATATTCATTAGATCAATGAAACATAGATCAGAAGCTGATAATATATACTAAAGACACAAAACTTTTATTGTGTCCACATTCTGCACACTTGTTTAACATCGACTAGAAAGCAACAGAGCGTGGCTACCACTCTAAAGAAACTCTCTGCTCCGGTACCCCCAAGCGACCCACAGCACGCTCCCCCTTTGAAGCCCTACTCATCTTTTGTTGAAATTCGGGATAAGAGCTCTTTGAAGAGTTCTCTGCCTTTGAAGTGTGTCTGTTTGGTCAACATTTCTTTTATTGACAGGAGGTAGGGGATGAATAAGAATTCCCTACTTATAGGCCCCTCTTTAAATGCCTTTTGTCCAGGAAGGGAACAGACAATATCTATTATTACAGTGTATAAGCAAACTTTAACGAGTCTATGCAGTTATGCAATATATCCTAGCAACCATCACAAGGGAGCTGTGCTTGGGAAGTATTTGCTTAGTGACACGTATGTTACACATTGATGGAATGGCAATACATTTTGAGATTTATTACTCAAATAAATCTTTGTTATTATAATTTGATTTGTTAGTCGCTTTGAAGCATGACTGGTACCGGTAATAAAGTCAAAATGTATTAATTAATTTAAAGCACACTATTTTCATCAGTATTTCAAATTAGAACAAGATTCAATTGTATCTTTCTTCAAGACAATATACTTGAAAGCACCTTGTCCATGGCCATGTACAGTATGTATGTAGACGAGATTTCCAAAGATATCTTGAATTGTTACGATGGCTCAGTACGTGGTATTCAGTGGTATCGTTTCCCGGGTTCAAAACCAGGTCAATGTGCTTGAATGTGCATTGATAAAGCACTAATCTGCATTTCCAGGTCCGTTGGAGAGGACTTAAAGCCACTAATTACAAGCATATAATTAGCAGTCAGTTAAAACAATAATCAACCATCAAGGTTATTCCCTAGTAGAACATAAAGTTACTCTTGAGGGAAAAAATGTGATTAAATAAACTCATACCTTTTCGTTTGGCTTTGCGCTTTGATTTCTGTTTCCTCTCCATTTTCCAAGCAAAATTCACAAAGTTATTTAAAAACTCAGAACCGTGGAATCACATACAAAGATTTAGTCAATTATGTTTCTCATGAAGCAAGTATGGTGGATGGCTGCACATAATAACAGAACCCAACTTTTCAGTGTCCAAATGCTATGACACTCCTTGTGAAAAACATGTAGTCACAGATACATGTACATTTTATGTAGAATCATGATTTAAGCGGAGAATATTCCTTTGAGTAACAGTACTTTCAACAATTCTGGAGAAAAAAAATATGCAGGTGTGAGCCACAATGCCAATGAGGGGATTAAATAAGGATGGCAACGGGTTGACACAAAACAGAAACCTCTGTATGGCAACGTACTGAATGGGTTCTATTTGCAGATTGTGGACTTTAGTATACAAAGACCAGATTTTATGGTCAGACTGTCCAAACTAAGACCAAATTTATCACTTTGAATATCTAGCTAGCTATCTTCTTGTTATGCAGTCTGTGATAAAATTCTATCTCCAATTTACATGTACATNTGTCCAGGAAGGGAACAGACAATATCTATTATTACAGTGTATAAGCAAACTTTAACGAGTCTATGCACTTATGCAATATATCCTAGCAACCATCAGAAAGGAGTGCTTGGGAAGCAGTTTGCTTAGTGACATGTACAGTATGATGATAATAAAAAAAAACAGTGCTTTTGAAGCATTTATGTTACACATTGATAGAATGGCAATAGATTTTGAGATTTATTACTGAAATAAATCTTCTTCTTTTTTTGTGATTACAATTTGATAAATCAGAATATTTTATCAAATTAAGTTTGCAGTTGAGTCAAATATACTGTACATACATGTACATGTACATGTATATGATCCTAAATGTATGTGAAAATTTAACATTATTAACGTTGGTGATGCATGGACATTTAACATTTGAATTTAGAACTCCCCAAATCTGGAAAGAAAAAGTGCCAAAGAATGAAATGTATCATATGCTTATATTGAAATGATAAACAGCAACTAACACAAGTTATGACAAGAAGTTCTGAATATGTTGAGTTAAAAATTCAGTAATTAACCCTAGCAATTCCAGCTAGAGTAAGTATGTAATTTGAAAATTCCATTCATCTACTTCTTGTAAATGATCAAGGATGATTCTTGAATGGTCAGTTATTTCAAGGGGATACCAATTAATTTGTATTTTACCCGTTAAATGCTTGTGTATTTATCTATTTTGCTTTTGATGCTGTTATTTGTTTGTATTATTACCAAACAGGGCCTCATAGAAGACCACCAAATTGGTGATATGTGCCACCCTGTATGAATATCAGAAATAAATAAAATAAAATAAATAAATGTACTTGGTTTATGGCAGGAAATTGTAACTAGGTCTGTATTTCTTGAATTATTGATTCAACTATTTTTTATTTTTGAGAGATGGTCCATGGAAACAACTTTTATGACTTTTAATAAGCAAAGAGGTCACTTCAACTTGATCACATTCTATATAACATTGTACATCTCCTTTTATAGGCATATGAATTAGTATTAACCGCAGAAAAAATAAGTTGAAAATATTTTGATCTTCAATTGTAATTGCATGTATTCATTTTAAGAATTTTTTTTTAAAAGTTTACCGGTACATGACGTTTTGAAAACAAGTTTATAAATCCATGAATTGTCAAAAAATATCTGATATATTTTTTACACTACACAAATTCTTGGTCATTATAACTCAAATGGATGAATGTACCAATCAAGTGTTCAAAACAAACTTATGATTTGTTAGACACTTTTAAGCATTAATAATAATAATTTGAAGCCGTCAGTCCCCTGGCTGCTTACTTACAAGCATTTAATGTTTTTTTAGCAGTCAATTAAAACAATGATCAACTATCAACGTTATTCCCTAGTAGAACATAAAGTTACTCTTGAGGGGGAAAATGTGATTAAATAAACTCATACCTTTTCGTTTGGCTTTGCGCTTTGATTTCTGTTTCCTCTCCATTTTCCAAGCAAAATTCACAAAGTTATTTAAAAACTCAGAACCGTGGAATCACATACAAAGATTTAGTCAATTATGTTTCTCATGAAGCAAGTATGGTGGATGGCTGCACATAATAACAGAACCCAACTTTTCAGTGTCCAAATGCTATGACACTCCTTGTGAAAAACATGTAGTCACAGATACATGTACATTTTATGTAGAATCATGATTTAAGCGGAGAATATTCCTTTGAGTAACAGTACTTTCAACAATTCTGGAGAAAAAAAATATGCAGGTGTGAGCCACAATGCCAATGAGGGGATTAAATAAGGATGGCAACGGGTTGACACAAAACAGAAACCTCTGTATGGCAACGTACTGAATGGGTT
>BEXV01001792.1:15693-26611 GCA_003118195.1 Hemicentrotus pulcherrimus
ATCTTTTGTGTAGCAGTTTTCTTCCATAGAAATGTACAGAATTTCATTTGAAATATTTATCCATCAGCTGAAATTGCTAATCAAAAAATTTGAGGAAAATTATTCCCTGGTATTTCCCAAGGACAATGAGGACATGATTCTTGTGAGTCATGATTTTTTGTTTGTGTTGTTGAAACTATGCCCCAATAAAAGAATAGTTTGCAAGAGAATACCAGACAATTTCTTATTTCCATACACATTACATACAAATATTTCGCTTGTACCTGCACTTCACTTGGCTTACAGTACATGTACATTGCATGATTGTTCTGTTGCTATCAGTGTACATCACAACAACAAACACAAGCCTAAAGCTGAAAATAAAAGTCAAAATCACATGTCTATCAAATTTGGCAGTGATTCAAATCATTTGTTAGGAAAGTAGTCTAGTAGTCAAGACAAATATAATTTGGTCATATGATGTTGTACAGTCATGTGAATGGAATCAGTAGGAATTCATTGTGGTTGATTGGGCAGTGATGGATGCCAAAAGAGCATAGTGTATGGTGTAATAAAAAATTTTTTTTTTTAAAGTGTGTATGTGTGTGTGGGTGGACCTACTTGTTCAATTAAAGAGTAGGCGTGTCACATGAACAGGGTTGGCTGGGACGATACATCCCTAGCAGTGGACAAGTGAAGCACAGCTAGGGCCTCATTTCACTAAACTTTTCATCAGTGACAAATGACAGTTTTGGTTTAAAGCTAATGAAATCCTTGCTTCTGATTGGTTATCAGCAGATTTGTCACTGATTTTTGTCATTTGTCATTGAAAAGGGCTTCGTGAAATGGGTCCTTGGTGCACAGAGTGTCCAAACAAGGGATAGGAACTGTTACAACTCATCTGATTGAACTAGAGAACTAGACTAGGCATAAATATTCAAGTTTGACTGAATGCCAAAAATACAACCAATACCACAACAATAGCTACATGTACATGTACATGAACGATTAAAGAGTACATGTTGTAGGTGTTTTATTGCATTATAAATCTCAATTTCTCTGAGTGAAGATCCAGAAAATTCATCGCTTCATTTAACATCTTTGAGCTACATGTACATGTACATATTTCCCCAAATGTCCAATTGAATTGAAAACTGTATGACATGTACTCCATGTACTGTGTATACACTGTAGTGTCAAAATTCTAAAACCACACATTGTTGTATAAATCTAAATGTTTCTAAACTTCATGTTGATATAATTAGTTTAATATTTCAAATAGAGGATAGTACTGTACCACAGTTCGATTTATGAAATGAACATGATTATTATTTCATTCACCATTTTCACAATTCTTCTCTTTCTTCAGATATTCACATGTTTTGGCGTATCCCTAAACTACAAACACTACATAGGTTACGCTGTGGTGGCGCTCATGGCAGAGGTCAACAGCATATTCCTTCACCTGCGGCAGCTCTTACTCATGAGCAGCTATCCCAAGTCGTCCACGGCCTTCAAGGTCAACAGCATCGTCAACGTAACGACGTACATCGTGTTCCGATTTGGGGTGCTGACTTGGATGGGGTGGTGGCTGTCGCAGCACACCCAGGAGTTGCCAATCACAATGAGCCTTCTGGCCGGCGTCGGACTAACGATCATGCTTTCTGTGAACTTTGTGCTCTTCTTAAGACTACTATCCAGTGACTTTCTTTCAAGAAGGGAATGCAAGGAGTCACAAGACGTCATGGATAATTAAGCTTCAATCTCCTTACCATCCATGATCCATCTCAACTGTTTCTTTTTTTATATGATGAATATGCACCATCCTGCTCAAGATACATATGGGTTTCTCAGAAGAGAAATCCTACTCTTATTTTGCATATGATTTATGTGAAATTCATTTTGCATTCAATACATGGTCTATGAGCAGGTGTGTATGGTTGATGAAGAAAGGTGTGCACAGTTTTATTTTTGTTATTAGTGGGACTATTCACATGGTGATATTATGGTGATATTATGGTGATATTATGGTGATATTATGGTGATATTCTGGTGATTATGAATGAGAGTGCCTCTTGGAGAAATCATGATTTTTGATATATTTGTAGTGCGTTCATGATGGTGAGGTTCTTATGCAGATTTTTATAAGTACTTATCACAAGAGAGTTGCTTTGTCACTTGAAGTGTAATTCAATCTGGAAATGATCTGTGGGTTTGTGATTCCAACAGTGAACCAAAATTTACTTCAAATATAGTTTGAAGTGCTATAATGAGCACTTTTCATACACTTGATATTGAAGCTTAACATGAGTGTATTTGATTTGATTTGGTAATCTGGACACTTTTCTATGTTGGTCTTCATGGTAGACGAGGAATAATTTTCCTGGTATCGCATCGCAATTTGCTATGCAATTTTGCATGACTGCTATACAAAATATCTTTTGTGTAGCAGTTTTCTTCCATAGAAATGTACAGAATTTCATTTGAAATATTTACCCATCAGATGAAATTGCTAATCAAAATATTTGAGGAAAATTATTCCCTGGTAGAGTAACTAGAAATCTTTCGGGGCAAGAATCTTAACATCCTTGGAGTAAACCGGATAAAAATTGTCCACTGTTTCCATATACATGTAACGCTTGCTTTGAGTCTGTTTATAAGTGACTCTAACCAATGACGTGTCATGCTCAACATTTTCTAGAAACTTGGTTATTCTTTTTGTACATGCATGCATGCATGCTGTTTTCATAATATTATGTTCTTCTGTATTTGCTTGGGTCATGTCGCACATTATTTTGTTCTCTACATACATACATGTATGCAAGCCAATCAAAAAAAATATTGAATCATATTTATGTATTGTTATATATCTACAATACATACATGTAGTTTATATATGATAGCCATATCAAAATATGATCAAAGAAAATTTCTAATAGATAATAAAATAGAATTGAAAATCAAAATTAAAAAATGAGATTTTAATTTAAAATAAAAATGAAATGGAAAGCAGCACTCTAGTATCTGTTCTGAAAGCTGCCGAGATAAGAGGAGATCTTTTTCATCAGCTGCCCTTCAACACTGCCATTCCATTAATAGTCTGCACTCCCAAACTCTTATATGACATTTGAACACAATTAATTAAAGCCGCCTTGAGTTGAGGCTAACTATGTCAGCCGTCTGTGTCCATGTATATGTACATGTATAATAAAAGATGGGGCTAGCTATTGTACAGTGGAGTACTCAGAGCAGTCTGCATCTAGTCTCAGACTTCAGACACTCTGTTATGTACCGACGGACAAGGGTTTGTGTCGACAGACTTCATTCCATCCGTGATAATGAGAGTGTATCAAGTCTTGAACATCAGTAATTAAGAACCAGCTGTGAGGGATGGTTCTTACTTTGACGAACTACAACACATGCCGTACCCCTGTCCAATACTTCAAGACTCATTTATAGTTATCTGCCATGCTTTTGCACTTGTTGCTGCCCTGATGACAATGCTCTACTCTTATTTTTCCTTTGGGAGCAAACTAATTCTAATATTACTTGTCAATACACCAGTTTAAGGTTATGGGCGCCATTTTAATTTACAAGTAAACAAACCAAAAGACCTCTAGAGGTCAGTGGTTAATGCGTAAATTAAGATTGCGGCCATGCAAATTATGATGACATCACTGCCTGCGCGCTGCGTTGTGCGCTCACATCATAATTTGCATGGGCGCAATCTTAATTTACACGGCATAAACCACCGACCTCTAGAGGTCATTTGGTTTGTTTACTCGTAAATTAAAATGGCGCCCATGTCTGCGCATGCGCACTGTTGTAACCGTAAATTGGTGTATTCCATCTGATCTTATTCTAATACAGGTAATCCAGTGTGATATTCATGTCTGCAGCAATTCTTCGTACAAAACAAATTCTCAATGTTTTCAAAAAGCATCTCAAAACTTCACAAATTGTAATTAGTATTATCCCTGTAAATTGCTTGTAAAATGCATATAAATGTAATATTATTACTATGTCACTGCCTTCTTTGATGAAAATTGAAGGATGTTTTTGTGTTTTGTCCAGTGGATATGATGCAATTTAGTTTTAAAATGTTGTCATAATTCACATACCGGTACATTAAAACAGACAGTATGTTATTTTATTGAAATGTATGTGTCGTTGGGGTTAAAAGAAAATGAATTTTAGCCTTGTTCATGCATGCAGTATAAACTACTTTTTTGTTAAATTCTGCAGAAAAATTCAATGATCTAGGCGCAATGCACTTCAAATATCTTTACCCTGTCCTTGTATTTGGTGTACCGGTGTACTGCAAAGGGTCCCAACACCAGGGCTACCTGATTCATCCTTTCTCCTCCCTCTCTGTCTCAAGTTTATTTCATTATTGTGTCATATATTTTGTCTTGTAACATCAAGGAGTTGCTCGCCTCGAAACTCTGTGGTAACACACAGAACTGTATGTAAATCCGCTCAGGGCCTGTGTTACGCGAAGCTATTTTTTCCACTGCCACTCGCCATTCTGTACATTTAAAATGTATTTTAATTTGCTGTGGCATTTCTTTTTTTTGAGGGGGGGGGGGGGGCATCTAATTTTTCCAAAAACATGGACTTGTAATCATTTCTAAGCACCATTTTCCAGGCTTCATAAGTCTTGCCTCCTACTGAGCCGATCCATTAGAGATTTAAACAAATGCAAATTGGGCATTTTAGCACAAAATGAAAGAGGAAGAAATCATGCCATGGGGCATTGTAAGAGGATTCAATTATGATGTAAGGCACATTTTTGCCTAGGAGCTATGTCCTAATTTGTTTTTATATATTCCAGGAATGCAAAAAAGCACAAAGAAATCCAGGGTAGATGTACAATTGTATGTGATGTTTTTTTGTTCAACTCTTTATATACGGTTGAATGTGTCGTAAAAACCGGTGACTGCAAGAAAAACGTGTTTTGATAATCAATCTACTAGCTAGTATTATCATGCACAATGTCATGCAATTAACCATTAGACTAAGTTTTTATAATGGATATGTGTAGCTATGCAAAATTCACCTGTCATTCATTTGATGATAATTGATCCAATTATTAATGTTTATAGTGTACATTGCATTTCATGAATATTATTCCAGGGGCTTTTTCATACAAATTTTTTTCCCAAAAGACTTCTGACATTGTGTTGTGAGGGCAAGAAAGGGGTTCATTCGTGCGAAATATTTGTTAGATAACATTAAAGTGAAGGTTGAGTTCTGGGAAGAGGTGAAAAATAATTTGTGAGCATTATCATTGTTATTATGGAAGGGTGGAAGAACATCAGATTAAACATGTTCCCTGAAAAGCATGGCTCTTCAAGTGCCTTCATATTCTAAATATGACATAAAATACGTAAAGATCGGGGGGGGGGGGATGTTTTTTTCGTCATGTGCTTGTGTAGTCCCATGTACATCATACTGTGTACAGTGCTTGTAACTTTGCCAAGATTTGGCCAAATTTCCTATCATTTTGATGATTCCAGAACCTACATGTAGCAATACACACGAATACATATGTACTAGATGATCAACCTTTTCTGGTCGATTCCACACCGTTTCTTTCACAATGCAATCCCATGACCAGAACTCAACTTTATCTTTAACCCTTCTGTCTATGAGCAGTCGGACTACCAGAACAAGTTATTCTGTTAATCTTAGGTTATTCACACAGAGCTAATAAAGAACTTCCAAAAGAGGCCATCAACATACCACAATATAACTTTTTTTCCCCTCTGCAATTGACAGTTCCCTGCAAAATCTGTAAGCTTTAAAGTCAAAACCATCTTCATTGTCAATATGATCTTTTCTTCAAAGAACTACCGGTATGTAATCTGGGCAATGTTTGATGAAAACATTTTAAGGAAAAGTTGACTGATATCCCATTGAACATGTATTTCTATGGGTTGTCAGCAAACTTGTACCAATGATAGTTTCGCTAAACACTGCCCTGGTATCAAGTTATTTTTGAATAATTTGTCATGGAATGCTCAGCCCCAGGGCTTGTCAAAGTTGTCATTTTTATCAACTGCTACTCGATGAAAACACAAATTGAAAGCAATGTTTGTCTTTCTTTAGTACCGGGTGTTAGTATGCAATGAAGCCTCCAATCATAGCCATGTTCAGTAGAGGCAGGTCTCTTTGAAGGTCACGTTTGAAAAGAATTGTTTGACTGTGAATCATTACGTCTTTAAAGCTAGGTTCATACAGTAGTCCATATAGTTTAAAGTTAAGTTTGTGGTTTTTAACTTTCAGGTCATCCTAGATAAGGGGGCATGGAGATGCACACATTGTTTTGGGAACTTAAATTTTACTTGGAGTTTTAAACCAGAGGTTTCACCAGCTTGTAATTACAATGACTGCTTGCCTGGCTTGTACCGGTAGTTTAAAACCTTAACCAGTCACTCGATCTGATGCCCTGTGAACCCACACTTCAAATGTTTGTAGATTTAAAGTTTCAAACTATGACACTGCCAATGGAACATAGCTGCAAGAACATGGATGTCACAGTACACCTAGATTTTAATAATTTTTGTTGAAGAGCCTGATTCTGTCTTCTTGATGCACAAAAGTGTGCAAATATTGTGCAGTTTGATTAAAGGGGAATTATTATGAGCTCAGTTAAAGACTGGAATAAGATTCAGAACAATGTAAATTCACTGGAGATTTCTTTTAAAGTACATGTAAGTGATGCAGTAATATGAATTCTGACATTACAAGAAGGAAAAGGTCTCATAATACAAGGATAGCATGGTTGCATGATTTGTTATTATACTCCAACTTTCTATTATCAAAATAAACCATAGTTCAAATATCTCCTTCAGAATAGAAAGTACTTCATGGAGAAATTTTTAACTTTTGGGCTTTTCTGAATAACCCTTTGTAATGCGATCACAAACTTTTGCAACCATTAATCTTTTTTTAAATGCAAAACTGGATAGTCAGACTAAAAGTAGTCTGACAGGTTTTTATTGTTGTAATTTTTGGAAGGTAACTTTCAACAAAAGATTGAATAGCCTACCTTTACGCGATGTTAACGGCATCATGTCGTACCAGAAGCTTTCAAATGGTAACTATCAGGTAAGTGCCATATGGCTCTAAAGTATGAAGTATTCAGACAGATACTGCTTTGCTAGATAGTAATATAAGTCAGATAAAATTTGTGGTATTTAAAAAAATTGATGTTACTTGTTAAACTTCATTATAATTTTCTTGAATTCAGTTCAATTCGATTGAAATTCAATGAATCTGTTATTTTTTTATAGGTACCTCAGCCAGAAATATGCTGGTACCATCACCTGTTAATGAAATCATGTCATTTTCAGTTGTTGGCACTTAATACATGTAGTAGAGAACATAATCTCTTCAACATGGCTTTTGATGTGACATCAAAGATGCAGTGTACAATATGTTCAGTAATGGAAACTGCCGGCAAGTAGTGCAGTGTACCGTAATTGGCTTGTACACCATTGAGAGGGGGTACACACCTATACTACAAGAAAGCCTTTTACCGCTACATTAAATAAATGTTGAGAATAGTAATGAGGATATGAACTTGAAGGAGAGGGAAAGCTCATTTATATTGTGGCCAGGCAATATGAATAATTGCTCAAATCTTAGCTTCAGACGGAAGAATATCATTTAAAGCTGCTCTGTTGCTATGTATCATAGCAGAGAAATTGGATACATTTGGATTTTGGCTAAGTTATGAGTAAATTATTTACCGTATGTTAAATTACAGGTCCATTTCCAAACATGGTGCTTTAGGTCTTTTTACTGGTTCTTCCACCAAACATAAACGTATCCAAAGAAGTACATGTATATTACTGATGGTACTAAACACATGCTCTGGTGACAACTGCTGTGCGTACAGTTCCCTCAATTGCAGCCTTCAGCCTTGATCTTAATCTTTGAACAAATAAAGCCTGGAGTAAATGTTACAGAAGTAAATGTTGGGTCAGAATGTTACTCCATGACCCTACTTTTGTTATTTCATCTTTGCTTCAACGGTGGCTCGCTGAAAAATTGAACATGCAGTAAAAGAAAACATACGTACATGTTATCTATTATGTACAAAATTGACATAATACCCTATTATGACAGATTTCCGCCTAGTTTTTATACATGCAAAGCCCAAGGAGTGCTAATTGACTGCTGAGCGGGAGTATTATCTATTCGGCGGAAAAATATTAAGGGTGCATATTGAAATCACAGGCTTCCTGGAAAATATATAAACCTATAGCGGCCAGTACTTTTTGTAAACTATGATCATAAATGATACAATTTGTCTATTTCTGCTTTTTATGAGTAAAATCAAAGTCTTGATTTAATTCTTTGATTTACCGGTATGTTTCAGAGCGGGTAAGAGGTATCTCATGGTACACTTATATGTTTGAATATAAGGAAAGCAGGTTACAAGTTGTGGGTCAAATGCTGATGTATTAAGCATTATGTAAACAGTGCATGTTATTATTATGTGCTGTGTTTTATTTTCTGTTTATTATTGTGTTTGTTTACATAGATGTGTGATTTACTTGAATGTGAACTGTCATTAGAACTACATGTACTGGGGGTGTTTCACAAAGATCCTAAGTTGAACTTTATCTCTAAGTTGGACATAACAATTATGGAAAGTTGTTGGGTTGGCATCTTTGAAAATAGTTTGTAAAAGTTAATTTAAAAGGCATAAAATGTTGATTCAAATCATTTATATTTTCTATTATCGGAGATTTCATGTTCTTGATGTGGAATTTATGAAAAATCTAAAATACTTGAATATTTGCTTTTAAACAAATGGCTCTCAATAATGTTAAAGCCCAACTTAAAGTTAAGTTTGACTTAGGATCTCTGTGAAACACCTCCCTGGTATGTATAGCTGGCGATATAGATTTGTACATGTATATTGAAGTAGCGTGAAACCTGTATCTTAGTATCAACAAATCCTAGTTTATGAATGATGAAAATTAATGATATGGAAGAATAAGGGATTTCCCCCCTTCTATTGAAATGAGGATGAACAACTCATATATGATCAAGTGAATGTGAATTATTATACAATTTTAGACTTAGTCAACCAAAGATAAATTTGTTAGAAAGTAGTAATATTTATGCAATGTATTGTTATGTATTGAATATTGTAAATTTTATGAAAAAACAGAAAACATCTGTGCTATCTCGACTATTAAAGTATGAAGTGTGTTTGTAATATTTAATTCACATACAGTATCTCCTCTATCAATTAATTGGTCTTTCTCAAGTATGTAGTGGCCTCAGCTTGGCTAGAGTTGGAGTAATAATTCAAAACTCTCTGGAAGGACACATATATTGATAGATACATGATAATGATATGCCCCATACAATTAAGAACTAAATATTTTTTATTGTATTATTTATAAAGAGGATTTATTAGAGGAAACCATGGGATAAATTGCTTATGGATGCCTCTTACTCCTGTCACAGGCCACCACCAGGCTTACAGAAGACCAAACAAGAAATAACATTACTCTGAATGAACAAAATCAATTTTTTTGCAGTTAGATTGAAAAACTGATTTTGTGATGCGACTGATGAATTACACTTTGGAATGATATGGTTTGTACATAGGTTTGTTGTTGAATATTCATGACTGAGGTGACCTAGTGTACATATACATTCATGAATGTTCATCATCTTCAGAGTGCCTTCAAGCTGCCTTCTAGCTGCCTGTCATTTCACAGGCAAGAGGCAAGTTACTCGTTCATGATAGCAAACAGTGATCATGAATTTACTCAACTGTTTCTTTTCTCAACCATATCAAGGGGGACCGATGCATTATCCACTTTTTTATTTGAAAGTATTGGATATGCAGACCTACTTTTTTGTATGCAGTATTTGGTATGATTAAAGGTTATCTATATGTTGAGGCAGGCTGATATAAAGTGAAATTCAGATTTAATTAATGTGTAAGGTTAGTAACCCTTTTTTGATCAGAATTTAACAATAACTTTGCGGTCACTTAAATAAAGAAAGAATGCTCTATAATGCAAGCGGCCATCATCATGTCTATAGATAATGTAATACCGGTACTTGATTTTTTTAAATCGTCACCAATTGTATCAAGATATTGGAAACCAATCAAGCATTATAGAGAAGTGTATTGTAAGTTGTGCCTCCTCTTCGTTTATAGATGTTTGACTCTTTTGAATTTCGCCTTCTTTTTTTAAAGTGTTATTTTTTAGAAAGATTTATCCTAATGTATTGATGATGAGAAGAAAAAATGAGAAGCAGTGTGGATGTATACTGACTGTCATTTCACCATTATCTCAGGTATATATACATATGATATATTATGTGCAGGGTCATGATGTGTGGTTATATATATAAGCCTAATTGAAAAGCACTGATAACTTGCAGAAATATAATTTTTTCTAACTTAATATCTACGTACCAAATCATACATGTATACATTACTTGTATATATTTGCATGAGTAATGTATATTTACAAACTGATGTTGAGAAAATTATTTTATATCATTATTGTTTTCTTCATTCTTGCATTTGAGCAACTCTGTTGTTGTATGCATGGAATCACTTCAATTTCAATTATGATATTGATTGGAATGTCCTGTTCTATCTTCACAATAAAACTATGTTTATTCACTGCAAGATCATGAATTATGAGTCATATGTCTGTATGTTTTATGGCAAAAAGGATAGATAAATTGTGGGCAGAGTATATACCAGGACGTGGCATGGAGGCAAGGACAAAAGAAAGTGAAAGAGTGGGAAAGAGAGACAGAGGGAAAGAAAGGGAGGAGGGCGAAGAAACATTCAACTTTGAAGAATGTACCCTTTCTATTTCCTTTATTGATGGCCTTGTTAATTCACATTTCATCCACGTAGGGCTGTTTCTGCTTTAACAAGTGC
>BEXV01001792.1:30145-40547 GCA_003118195.1 Hemicentrotus pulcherrimus
AAAAAAAAAAAAAAAAAAAATCGATAAATTATTCTGCCTCAAGTTCATTCAAAAATAATCTTGTTCTCCATAATTGTGACATATATTCAAATCAAATATATGTGATTTATTTTCAGATGAATACTTATGGCAAATTTATGATTTTTTTAAAATTTCCATGTACATAGCTAGACGAAGCATACAAAAATGTAGGAAATATTTACTGAAATTCTAATATTATTATCCAGGATCAATTTGAATGTGACTTTCATTTCTTAACATAGAGAAGGTGACATGGTCCTGATTTTTGTATTTCTTTTATACCAATATGCAGGTTTTAGAACTGGTAGCTAATGAGATTAGTGATCTGGAACCACTCTGCAATTCCCCGCCCCCAGGTCTCATTCATCTGGGTCTAGGTGTCAACAGAATATCAGCTGTCCATGACTATCTAACAGGTCCTTATTGGTAAGCAGTGTGTTGAAGACGCTATCCGATGAAATATTTCACTTTTAAAATCCTTGATTTAACCACCCAACAAGTTTACCTCTTGCCATGCACATAAAATATTTTGCAGCTGCATCTTTTAGGTGGTTTATTGCATGATAGCTAGATTAATTGGAATGACAAAAAGAATCAGCACTCTTGGTGAACAACATTGAAATAATTTCTTATGTACATATATTAATCTCTGTATGAAACTTACTTTTACAGGCCTCAGTTACTCTCCCTGGATCTAAGCTTCAACAACCTGTGTGATTTCAAAGAGGTAGTCTACAAGCTTCAAACCCTACCAAAACTCAGAAATCTTGTACTCATCGGCAATCCCCTAGCAGTAAGTGCACCCTGAAGCCCTGTCTTACAATATCAAAAGTTACTTTTCATTTGAAGCCCCACGGTACTACTTATAGTTACTTGCGCCTTCTATATAGCAAACAATGCCTAATCAGTGACCATTGGTCCCCCATGGTCCCCCTTTTCTTATGTTAATTGAGAGACGATTTGATGAGATAACTACCTGTCAGTGACCATGCAGGGAGGTATAATCCCTCCTGGCCAAACTAGTGCAGTAGGGCTTTAAAGGAACTGTTATGCTATGTTATCTTTATACATATATGTACATATTTTTTTTGAATGTTTTTTATATTATTGTACGTTTGATGTAAACTTGCATTTTTAGTCTTTGGACTTTTTGACAAGTCATGAATAAAACCTTATTTGAATCTTGAATTTTGAATCTGATGGGACGTTCATTCGTCCTGTTTTTAAATGGTAGGCCTGAAGGCTCGGTGGTAAAGTAGTGGTCTCGTATATTACCAGGAGTTCCCAGGTTCCAAACCATGTCCATGAGCTATTTTTCTTTGGTAAGGCATCAATTATCATTACCTGGTCTCTCTGGGAAGACTTAATGTGAGCTGTTGGTCCCCTGGTTGCGTACTAATACATCCATACACTTTTCGCTGGCAACGCTGCCCGCGACAACAAGAAGTCTCTTGCAACATTGTCAAATAAGACCCTCATAACAACTCTCTATCTCATTTCAGTTGCTTCCTGGTTACCGTGGTTACACAGTGGATAGTTTGCGTAAATTGACCATCCTGGATGACATGCAGATATCAGCAGATGAGAAACATCACTTCAAAGGACTAGCTAGGAGGAGAGGTGAGATAGTGTGTACTGTGTAGAGTGATGGCACATTGTAAATGCACTTTCTAATATCTTCTTGCTCTTTTTCTTGTTCTTGCTCTTCTTCTCCTTGGTCTTCTTTTTGTTCTTTATTATTATTATTATTTTTATTATGATATTAATACTATTAACTTTTGGTAAAATGTTATCATTTTCAGTTTGTTGCACCACGCATTTATTTGGTATCTAATTGAAAGTAGAGCAAACATAATGATTAAACTTTTTGATATCAATTTCCCCTATCCCTTTAAAATTAATTTTCATTATCTTTATGTTTTCCATTATTTTGATCTATTTTCTCTTTCTTTTATCAGAGTTTGTGAGAAATGAAGCCAAGGTCATCTTGAAATTGCGTGCCTTATCAGGAATCCCCATGCCAGCAGAGCTCCAGGTATGTATTTGGGGTTTGTGCAGGATATAAAATTGTTCTGGTATTTGCTCCAGCGACAATAGCTTCAGGACTTATTTTTCACAAGTATAGTATTGGGGTTATTGATTGCGAGTGCGTTTTATCTAGATTTCTTCTCTCCTTCCACAGTAACTCAGTAATATACAAAATTCAGTGTATTTTGCTCAGTATCGGATAGCATCTGTAAATTTACACCTGGATGGAATGCTCCCCAGGGAGTGGAGAATACGCATAAATTGTCATTTGTGTGCAGGCTAGCCAGAATCCGACGACCAGGGTAGTAATATATCTGTAAAGCTCTTTTATAGAGACATTGTAGAATATCAAGCAGTACCGGTATATAAACCCAGGATATCATAAAATTAAAATGCCACTTGACAAAGTGCTCTTGTTCTCTTTCCGTTGCCAGGCAACAGAAGAACTACCTGACTTTCCTATCATCACCAGGACGTACTATGTAGAGTTCAAGTTCTTGGAAGACTTCTTAAACTCTCCAGGGAAGGAGGAAGAGAAGAATCAAGAGCAAGAGAAGGAAGGAGAGGAGAAGGAGGAGGAGAAAGAGGAGGAGAAAGAGGCTACTGTAAGTACCTAACATTGCTGTACAGAATCTGATTATTACCGGAGAGAGTTGTCAGAAGGGCTGTGCAATAGTATAGATGATAAATACATACATCATCTGTTTTATATGATGAAATTCCTTGATTCTTGTTATTTGATATAATATAAAAATGAGTCAATTTAAAATTTGTCCATATTATTGAAGACTGTGCCTGTGCAGAGTACGCATCCTATTTCATTTCAGGGCGTATCTGTGAATCTACTCAACAAGTCTTGGCTTATGTTTACTGAGAGTGAATAACTTTCAAGCTCATATTTTGAATATAATATAGAGATATGAAACCCCTTGCATAATATGAGCATAACATGTTTTGGTACTTAGTAAACATTAAGTGACACCTTGATATTTGAATTTTGAAAGAATGAATATTTCATGTGCTTCAATAATTCTTTCAATATTTTTGCCTGATATATCAGTTGGAGGAGTTGCCAGGGAAACAGGAAGAACAGACAGAGGGAGACCAGCTACCACAGGAGAATGGACATCTAGAGGAAAATGGTCTTAAAGAGGGAACAGGTAGCTGTTTTTGTTGTTGCTTTGTTAAAAAGTACCAGTAGACATCCTTAGATTTAAGTTCTCAGCTGACACACCCCAAAAATGTGTACTGGTGACATTGATTGAACTGTTTGAATTTGAATCTTTTTTTAATTGTGTACATTATATTGTAACCATGCATTGCTATTCAGTCTGCAGACTGCAAGAAGGGAAGACATTTAAAGAAATAATCCTTCAATCGGTTTCAATGTCTGTGGTTCAGATATCTTCCTCGGACATGTACAGGCAGACTGAAGCTGGCTGCCATTTTTTGATCTCAACCAGGTGCCTTTTTAGTGATTTCTATTACAAGTGGTCAAAGTAGATGTATGAAGAATTAAAGTGGTAATTTCTTTTCTTTTCTATTTTGTTAGAAACTGACAATGACAGTGCTGCAGCCACAGTGCAAGAAAAGGAGGCAACTGAGGGGGAGACAGGTGAGGAGGAGACTATCCCATCTCAGCAACCACTCAAACTGGTTCCCTACAGGACAGATGTGCTGCCTTGGGCAGAAGAAGGGATGGAGCTGGTGTATGAGAGGGAGATTCAGATTGATGATCTACCAGCCCTGAAGGAACTCTTCAAGAAAGGCCTGGATATTGATATCAAAGAGGATAAGGTATGTCAATGACGTAGTTAATTTGGGGCACACAGGGGCACATGCATGCCCCAAGTTGTGAAAAAGAATAAAAGAGAGAGAAAAAAAAAGAGAAAGGGAGGGGACATTAAAGGTATCGTTTATTAAACAATGTTAAATCTGAGATGCATGGCCCTACGTGTTATCAGTGTCTGTGATATGGTGTAATATTGAAGCCCGAAACAAATTACGCTTCAGAATGATCATAAAGTGCCTCAAATAAATAAAAACCTTTGAGCAACCAGTTTTACCATACCTTTACTCATTTCCCCAATAGACTGTAGTGTTATAAATACCATTGGGAAAAGAAAAGTGAAATTTGATTTCCAATCATAAATATCTTGATAATCAGACAGGCGATCTGCTTGTAAAAGTCATGGGATTCCATGGGGTTCAGAATCTGAGGCAATGTTACTTAGTCACTTTAAGGAAGGAGATGCTGCACCACTTAATTCCTAATTTGCCTCAATAATGACCCCCTAGAAATGTGCATTTCACCTGTCCTTAACTCGAGTGCAGATAGATCGTATAATGAACGAATGAAAACATGCATCATCATTTGTATACTAATAACTGATTTTAATCTTAGGTGCTCTCCTATCCTGCCGAGGATGATGGAAGAGCGAGCGTGACAAGCAAGAAAGGAGGGAAGGATGGAGGTAAACCTGAGAAGAGAGGAGCTAGTGTGAACAAGGACAAAGCTAAAGATGCTAAGGTAAAACACCCAGCTCAGATGATGTCAGTACAGAAGCTATATGGTTGATGTAATTCTCTCTTATTAGCTCCTTTGGATTGTGCGCAACAAAGGCCCAAAGTGTATTCACTTATAACTCTGGGTTATAATAGAGATGTGTTTTGTAAGAGAATTGTGTCATAAAGAAAAAAAGTACAGTGGCTATGAGGCTTTAGGTATAAGGGTGCTATATGAAATACCTTTTGGATTAGAATGAATTATATACTGCATTTGAAGATTCTAGGCCTCTGATTAGTCAAAATTACCAGCATGAAATATACTACTGACTGCTATACTTCCTGGCAGTATTGTGAAAAATATACAAATAAAGTTACTCATTAATTTTCCAAGAAATAAATACATTTTGACGGGCATATTTTGTTAGAATATTAATTTTTGAGAATGTACATTGTGTGATACATTACATAGCACAAATGTTAACTGCTTATTTGGGGGTTATGGTTAAAATTGTAGGTTCATTGTGGTCTTGTGACCGCACTATATGTGTGATTAATTTTGGCAATAGTTTTCACCGTGCCCCTCTCTGCAGTCAATATTTGTGTATTGTATGTAACTAATTTATGAAATGCTATCAAGCACACTGCCCCCTTCCCTAGCTCATGCTTTGCATTTCTTCTTCCTTCAGGCAGCCAAAGATGATGGGAAGAAGAAGAAAAAGAAAGAGCCAGAGATAGAGCTGACTCACATGCCTCCAGAGGTCACCGTACTGGGGTCGTATCATCTAGAGACGGGGGAGATAGTTAACGGAGAAACAAAGATAGAACAAGTCTGCATCTGTGGGGGTGGATCCCTGGAAGCACAACAGGAGGAAGAGAAAGAAGAGGAAGTTCCGGATGGAAAGAAGGTAGGAATCTGGACACTTATGTATTCATTAGAAATGGATTATTTCATTTTTGTTTGTCCCTTGAAAAATATCATTTTTCATATTTTTCATGAACTAAATTTTTATAGAATTGAATGATGTGTTGAAGTACTGAACATTAATAAGTCTGAAAGACATTCAGTTTACAATAGAAAATGAAAAACATACCAATCTTAATACAGCTATAAGGGGTTGTTTACATTCAAATGTAAAATTACTGAGCAGCAGATGTTTTCTTTTGTTCTGTGATTACAAACAAACCGTCGGTTGATAATTCATGTGTGAAATGATGTCAGCTTCTTAATGTGCTCTATAATTTTGCTTTATTTTTACGATAAAGGACAAAAAGAAGAAAGATGGAGGTGAATCAGCGAAAGCAAAGAAAGGAAAAGATGCAAAGCAAGACAAAGAGAAAGGCGAGTTGGTTTTTATCATATTTACTATTATTATTATTATTTTTTGACAAAGAGATGCAGTGTTCTTAATATAGTGAGCTATGCTTCTGGATGTCTATCATGCTGTGCAAGCTACACAAAACCCATAAAATCTGCATAGAAAAATATATACAAGTAAACCCTGCAACCCCCCAAAAAATCTTTGCTTTACAAATTTCTCATTAAATGTTAATGAAAGAGCAAACACTTTACCTGACCCTTCTTACCTGTAAAACATTTTTCTGAAATCCCGGGGCCAACTGGCCAGTGGTAGTGTTAAGTTTTCATGAAAATCTGATTCTGTAGGATATTCAGTCTGGTTTTTTTTTTGTGTCAAGAGGTTGGCAACTCTGCTGTTAATTACTGATCAGTTTTTATACACCAACGAATTGAAGTACATTGATCCATTTGAACTTGTTTTCACTCCTCCCAGGCAAGAAACCAGGCAAAGGGGACAGCAAGGATGCCAAGAAGGATGGGGGAAAGGGAGCAAAGCGCCCCACTACGGGGGTCACCATCGCCGGGGAGGATGAAGACGAGAAGCCCCCACCCCCTCCCCCGTTGACAGTCACCGTCGAGCTAGAACTGGTTCATTGGAAGACTGCCCAAGAGTCTATCCCTAAGCTCGCCCCGGCTGCTACGCCTACCGTTCATGACGGTGAAGAAGGGAAATCTGAAGTCCCTACATGAGGAAAATATTTTTTTAAAGAGAGCAGATGAACTATTTTCTTTGTAAAAATAGATACGAATTTTGCGCTCAGAATGAGGACGTGTTGCTGTATTCTGCTCTGATGGAGTGGAGTGAAGAAAGGAAATTTGATGATCCCACATGATGATATTGACTTTCTTCTGCATCAGATGAAGTGTTCTCCTTACAGTAGACATGTCAACATTTTGCTTCATAACTGAGGGTACACTGTTGTACTCGTGTCCTGGTATCATGGCTTGATGTACAAGAAGACAGAGGGCTAGAAAATGAATTTCAACGAAATACTTCAAACTAGCAGCGTCCAAAAAAGGTCTTCTTTTTGTCAGAACTAACTTCCTGCAAATCATACACGGTACATTCCTGAATGCCCTGAAGTTCAATCCTTTTGCACAGCTTCCAACCATAATCCATTTCTATTTCAGAGGGATGATTCCTATTTTGGGGTCTTCAAGCTAATGCTATGAGCCCTTGATTTTCTCTTGTTCTGCAAAGTTCTATGTAAAAGGTATTAATAAATATACTTTATTAAAGGGGTATAAAAAGGATATGCTTGTCTCTGATTTGAAAAAAAATGTACAAGTCAAGTGGCTATATAATAACTAGTATAGCCATACTCTGTTGGAGTGAAGAATGTGTGTTGTCCATTGCTTTTGAGGTCTGTATATTTCTATGTAAATATGTAAAATAAAATTTGATCTTTATCTCTGTAAATTAAAGATAAAAGCTATTTATAAAAGGTATAATTATCGGACGTGTCAGCCTCTTGTCTTTTGATTTCTGTTTGTAGATTTCTTACACAACCTATGCAATTTTTTAGTTAAAGTTAGTATACAGTTTGAAAAAGTGTAGGTATCAATCACATACAAAAATAATTAGTGAAAGAACAGAATGTATGAAAACAACTTTAAAAAACTTTACCTAGCATTCTATGGGTTACTTTAAAAAGTATGAAGAAAATAGCATAAAATAGTATGCACAGAACCCAAGCTGGGGCCGAATTCCATGTGGGTGCTTTGCCTTCTTTTACAAGTTGCTTTATGTTCATGTAGAGTGAATTTAAACTTATAATATGAACTCAAATAATACTTGAAGCTTGTATTTTGAAAAAAGAATATAGAGAGGGAACTCGTAACTTACAGATCAAATATCTATTAAACGTTAAAAAAATCTTTGCCAAGTACCTCATCCATCTCACCTCGGTTTAATAATACTCACACATTTCCACCATAATTCTGTATATTAGGGTGCTATATTGATTAAAGTCCACTTTAATATTGGTGTAATTGAATTGGACAAAAAAAAAGGAATTAACAAGTGTGCGTTTCCTAAAATTTGGACAACATACTTTTGATATCTTTCAATGGCAATTATGCATTACCATCTTCTCAATCGGGAATAGTAATATAATGTAGACTTTCAAATTGATAAAGTGTGACAAAAATAGAAACAGAGTTACAATATTTCACTGAAAAAAAAAATGATCTGATCATTTTATTATCAAACACAATGATTAATAGTATGTACATATTTGATCCATTCTTTACAAAGATTGAAACTAATAATTTAATTTAGATACATTATTTACATAAAGAACTTACACATTTCTTTATATACAGAAAGATATTTGACATAAACTTCCCACAATTGAATACAGTTACAGGTACTGTGATTTTCCCCCTAAATTGAACTTATGCTCTCCCCTCTAAAAACACTAACTGTTCTTTAAAATTCAACTGCCTATCAAGGTGATCACATCTTTAGCTCTGCATGATACATGTAATTAGAGAGTTTACAGATAGCACATGGTACAAATGACCCCAAATATCCAGATCTTTTACACATGAAGAAGTTCCACTTTGAGCATCTTAGAATAATAACTGCCAAAGTCCTAGATGTGTTTCATGAATACCTTTTGTTTGTCCTCTTGAAAAGAATACTTCCACCTGCGTATCTTAAAATCTACCGTTGGTGCATAACTGAATAATGTTACATAACCAGTATTTACCTCTGGTGGGTTTTACCTTTTTGGTACAAATGACCTTTATCTGCCCATGCGCAGATTGTATCTGTAAACTCCCTGATTACAGGGTAATCTCACTACAATGAGAATGAATACAAAGTGATTTTGTTACATCGAGGAAAAACTCATGGTCTCAAGTTTCCATGCGCAAACCTATGGTGCAGCAACCTGCTTCCAATGAGTAGATTCTCAACAATATAATCACTTTAACAAGCTAACTATGAAATTTGGACAAAGAAAACATGAAAAAGATGCCCTGTTATACTGGGTTGTACAACACTTGCTCCTGCAACAACTGATTTGCATCAATTTCCTACAGTGACCAAATTCTTAACTTCAACCCTGGGCCCAGCACTATATCTAATCCTAAACCTAACCTCAAACCCAATTGCAATCCTAATCCTATACCTTTGGTGAAATAAAGCCCAGAGCAGTTATCACAGGAGCACTGAAATGTCACGGTCACTGTTATAATGTGAAACTATAACAGACACTGCAAAGAAAAATTTTCTTGAATAATCAAAGCTAAACTGAATCTTGCACAAAAAAAATAGGGTTTAATGACTGACTTGAATTACTCTAAAGCAAATGCTCTGCATAAGCTGCCCTCGTGCAAAAACTGAAAGGGGTTTCCCCCACAACTCCACTCGGGTCAGTAAAAATGTTTGGTTTTCCCTCATATCTGTTACTCTACACACAGACACACACACCAAGGAAACCCGAAAATTTCAACCTTAACCCTACACATATAATTTTGATGAAATTAAGCTTTTGTTGCAGGAGCAAACCTCGGATCATCACCATCATTTACAAGCAAAGTTTTGGCACTGCATTCTTTTTTGAAAGGCACCTTATCACGTCCTGTCTGAACAGAGCATTATGGGTGGTATTCTTGAAAGCAGACTAACTTTAGTCCATGCTTTAATTCACTGACTAAGCATGGAATGCCAAGTGTCCATATGAATATACCTTTGAATAATAATGATATGTCCCTAAATTACCATGATAACATAATTATATCACGGTTATGTTGTTGTTTATTAATTAGGAAATTACATTTTATTGTAATTTAGTGATATATTAAATTGTTCAAAAACATATTGGCATTCCAAACTTAGTTGATGGATTAAACCATGGACTGAAGTTAATCTGCTTTTGAGAATACCACCATCTTGAGTTTTCATCATAAGTGTGCCCATGGTGATGTCACAATGAAATAAGCCACAGTAATGACAACAGTCACCAATGATAAAGCAATGGAGTACTGGTAGGTGTCACCATCAAACCCTTTAGAGATGGGATAGAAGAGCTCAGAGAGACATGCATCCTGTTTACACAGATCAGGGTCATAGTCCTTGTAGTACCTGCAAAGAGGGAGGGAGGGAAAGAGGGAGAGAGAACAAGGGGGAGAGAGAGAGGGTGGGAGAGAGAGACAGAGAGAGAAAAAAACAGCAGGGGAGAGAAAGGGAGGATGGGAGAGAGAGTAGGTGAGAGAGAGAGAGAGAGAGCAGGGGAGAGAAAGAGAGGGTGGGAGACAGACAAAGGGAGGGAGAGAGAGTGATGAGGGAGAGAGAGAGGGCAGGGGAGAGATAGATGGAGAGGAATGATGCAAAAATAATGAGGAAGATTGTAAAAAATAAGAGGAGAGAGACAGAGGGTGTAGAGTGAGGACAAGAGACGTGGGGAGGAAAAAGAAAGGGGGAAAGAAAAGGAAGAGAGAAAATGGAGAGGAAAAGAGAAGGAATGAGAGAAATGAGGG
>BEXV01001792.1:51965-68189 GCA_003118195.1 Hemicentrotus pulcherrimus
TTAGAACCACACTGAGGACCAGGAACAAAGAGATGCAGGGATCACGGGTGGAGGAGGAGGTGATGGAAGGAACGAGGGTGATGGAGCTGGTCTCAGACTGGAAGATGGCTGGTTCTCCTGGGAAATCATGATGAAATGTATGATAGGAATCGACCATGGAATTTCATACCATACACGATATCACAGAGCATGGCAACTGTTGTAGTTTCTTACTATGACTCTCAATTAAGAACTATTCTTGGAAACAGTGGCTTTGTTAACACTGAATATTATGGTTTGTCTGGGGCTGCTTACATAAAGCCTTTCTGTCATTAGTCTACTCTCTCATTGTCCCCCTCTTGCCAAGAGCTGGCGCTGCACCTCTTACAGCAACTACCCATTTTAATAATAATAATAATAATAATAATAATAATAAAATTAACAGAAACAAATGTGTAAGTGGGTTCTTTAATATATAGCACTCATGTCTCGGTTGACTTTCCTGATGCTCTACTGTTAACATGGTACCCAAGCTTTAGCATGGCTGCCATTACTACACTCTTGTATTTCAAGTAATTGAATTCCTGCCAGGCACCAGTTAACCTCACTTGGGTGGGGTGAGGCAACTGTCTTAGTAAAGAACGTTATTGCTGTGGTAGGGATGTGAACCCTTACCTTGTGGTTCACAGTCCGAAGACTTATCAAGTAGACCACAACAGCTCTTACCTTGTGAGGTGTTCTGTAGATACTGGTTGCCTTCTTCAGACGCTCCATAACAAGCTACTTGCACAATGTCTCCCAGCTCCCTTATGTTGTATGAAATCTGACAAAACAAAGAAAGAGAATAGATTACTTTTTATATCAAACATGAGTATTTCTCTCCTTTTTTCAGGGGAGGGGTGCGAAGCTGAAATGGTTGATAGATTTACAGTCTTTCCTTCACGAGCAAAGATTTAAAAAGGGATTCCCCAGTCAGTGCAAGCCTGCTGGTGACTGACGCGCCCTATGCAGGATAGCCACAGTGGGTGCAGTGGGTGCCCTATTTCATAAAACTTGTCATCAGTGACAAATGAAAGTTTTTGTAATAAGCTACTGAAATCCTTGCTTCTAATTGGTTATCAGCAGATTTGTCACTGATTTTAGTCAATTGTTATTGAAAAAAGGCTTTGTGAAACGGGTCCCTGGGTTAGGGTCTGAGAAGATGCAGATGGTGTATTTATTGTTCCAAAATTTGTTTGGCCTTGAAATAAGGTGTTGAGAAATTGTTGATTTCCTGTAAAACCTAAAAATTTCATAAATTTTAAGAGATAAATGCTATAGATTTTGTTTTTCATCAAATTCTTGCAAGGCTGGACCACTTGCTATATCAGCAAAGTTTTCAGGTTTTGTAGCTCACAGAACAGGCTGACTAAGAGAAAAATCATCTTAAGTTCACTACATGAAAATCGATACCAATCATAAAGCAATCCAGCTGTTTTGATAAATCATGTTAAAGGGATCCAGTAACTTTGTCTCAGATTCTGAAACAAAATTTTGGATTTAGCTCATGCTGCAATGATAATTATAAACCTTTAGGTCAGTCAGGAACCCCATGACTTTTACAACCCGATCGCCTGTCTGATTATCAAGATATTTATGATTGGGATTACAAATTTTGAAAACCGTTCGCCTGACGGTTTTCATAACACTACAGTCTATTGGGGAAAACGAGTATGGTAAAACCGGTCAGTCAAAGATTTTCACTTTTTTGAGGCACTTCTTGATCATTTTGAAGCGCAATTTTTTTAGGGCTTCAATATTACACCAAATCACAGACACTGATAACACCTAGGGCCGTGTATCTCAGATTTAACATTGTTAAACGATCCCTTTAAAACAAAACTGTACTCTAATTCATTGGGGGAACAAACACTCAACCATAAATTGGTAAACAAACAAAAAGAAGAAAAAAGAATGAAAGTAGACTCACTGTTATATCTGTTCTGACACCTGGTTCCACTGTTGTATCTTGAAAGTCTAGCAACAGGGAATTGTTTGCTACAAAAAAGAAACAAAGGATGGCATAATGAACATCAGAATCAAATCATGGCATACTAATTTAATTTGAAAGGCGTATCAATTCCCAGTCTAAACTAAGATAATTATTGAAAATGATGCAAGTACCCTTTTTTTTTTTGGGGGGGGGGCAATTGATTTAATTGCCGTATCTATATTTTACAGAGCTCTCATCTCATTTAATGATTATTTATCTACTGTTACTTACATAACTGCATATTTCATACTCCCATGTCGAATAACTTGCATAATGCGTGCAGACACGTCACACAAAAAGTACATCTTATTTTGCACTGCTAATACTCGGGGATAATGCGTGCACTACAGTGTACCTACATTTACGGCCAATCTATAGCAGTGCATGCTCAGGCAAAAATGGAACCATAAAAGACTATACAATATGCTCAGCTAAGGACTGATCAGACTCCACCAGTAACAATAACTATAATGAGATTTTACAGTTGCCCTAATTCATGTATCAACATAACATTATCATTATCATTACCATTTAGTATTAAGCAATACCTGTGCCTTTCAGGGGAAAAGCGAAAAGACTTGTAGTAACCCTTTGGTCTCTCTTTCAATAAGTGATTGGGGTGTGCAGGTAGACCTTTAATTGAAAATCTCATTATCATTATTATTATCATTCTTGGTGAGGTATGACCAGCCCTAGAGGTTAAATAGCATCCATGCATATAAGCAAGGCATCTTTCAATTTTAATGATTCAGAAATATTGATTACATTTGTTACCAGTTGACATTTCCAGGCCCCACTTTCACTTTTAAAAAAAATGACCAGATTACTTCTTTTTTTTTAGGAAAACTAGACTACCTATTACAAAGTAATGTTAACCCTTGGCTTGGAGTGTACTATAGTACCCATACATATATATGTGGTAACCACATTCTCAAATTACCCTTGAACAACCAGAAAAGTTTCAACAAAGAAGAGGTAATTGTTGTTCGTAGTATTTCTTTTATGACAAAATACTTTTCAAAATAATGGAGGTGCTCCATTATATTTGATTGTATCTGTTTATTGGTTTTTATTGTAACTTGATTTTATTTATGGTCCCCTTCTTAAAAAATATCACACACATCGATTAAGTATACTGTAAATTTGATGAACATGTATCCAAATTCTGGTTGTATTTACAGCACAACAATAAAATGGTCTATTGATTAGGCTCAAGATTACATGTAAATATCAATCAACTAGCATAGAAGTATCAATATCGCATTTTATATTATATTTTGTTACAATATTTCCATTTATATATGTTTTTGAATACATTTATGTATACCGGTATTCATTTAAGCGAAGCTCAATTATTCCTAAACACAGTCTTATAAATCAATATTTTCAAATTGTCTTAGAAACTCTTACAACTTTAGATGGCTTGTGGTGAAAAATAAAAAAATATACATTTATAAATTCAATTAGTAAATTTCATGTGTTACAGGTAGATGAATACCTAGTCTAATGTACATATGAACATGTTTCAAATATTAAATCTATTTAGGTATGAGAATAGGGAGGGGTAGGGGGATATTCCATCCAATCTGTTCTTATGACAGATGTACATTTACCATATATTTCATCCAAAAATTAAGAAATTGTTAATATGAATAATAGTGTTTTCTGCTATCACTACTTTAATCATTGTCATAGTAAGATTGTTTTATATTCAAGTTTGAAATCTATGGATAGATGTCTTACGTCGTTTGGGACACATTGCATGAAATCAACCTACATGTAGATAAGGAATGGCCAGGGTTGATTGAAGTGAACTCTAAGGTCTATCTCCTTCAACACATGCATGTTAATCACACACTATTCACTAAAACATGGATACATATTAAATATGAAGATGAACTGGGTACATCAAGCCTTGATAATAATAATAATAATAATAATCTTTTTGTCCACTCCAAATTTTATATAACCGAAACAGAAATTCTTTTTGCCCAATTGATCATGAGCCCGGCAGCCACTGAGCAGCGCCAGATTGACCTTGCTCTATCCCTTATTGTCGAACGCCAAATAAGGTAGTAGCAACTCCCATCTTTTAATGTCTTTTGGTATGACGCTGTCGGGTTCGATCCCACGACCTCCCGGTTGTGAGGCGGACGCTCTACTGACTGAGCCAACCTGACGTCATATATCATTCTCACTTTAATTTTTATTTTTAAGTTACCAAGAAGAAAAAAAAACTATTGATATATGTATATTCAAGATGATTTTGGAACACCTAAATGAACGTAAAGAACAAAGTGAATGAAAATAAATATTTAGTAAGATTGTAATGAATAAATTTTATATACCTACATGTATACCATTCTCTATTGAAAACCTGATAGATTGCTTAACCCCAATGCCTACATGTGTATTACAGTATCAAACATGGGCAATGTTAATGTAAAGTGTATTCAAACAAAATGCAAAAAAAAAAAAACCTGAGGAAGAAAGACACACACTCATATAAGACAGGATGAAGTAGGATCGCAATTAATCGCAATACTCTAATAACCAATCATTTTGGACCATAATCTCAGAGTAAGTAAATTTTGACAACTATGACTAAAATGACTTCATGTACCGGTAGGTTATATTATAAGTTGGGTAATGGTGAATTCCATATTTACAATTTTCATTGATGTCTTCCAAATATTGTTACACATGCATGAATGAAAGAAATAAATACAAGTGGCATGAATGGGAATATGGAATAATTACACAAGACATAGATCACATCATTCTCCTAATTCATTTCTGTGGAAACATGTGTTTATAGAAAGACAATCCACATGTATTCACTAAAAAGCATTTTACAAGTAAAATTCTATTTTAGTACACAACTGTTATATAGAAGAGACTGAAGTATAAATGGTCAAGCATGCAGATTAGAATGGTTTACAATCACAGGTTTAGCTTGAAACTTGTCTGAGCAACAAATGCATTCATGAGTTTCCAGCAAACCAAATCAAGCATCTAGAGTTAACGATTAAAAGCAGCTATAAAATGATGTATCACAATGATATTATGTGTATTTATTTGTTTACCACTGGCAATACCAATCCCATTTTCTGAAAAGAAGAGGGAGAAATGGTATTAAAACAAAACAATGATGAAGAACCACAAATACATTCCATTCAACAGAACGATGATGACATGTCTACAATTTGATGATGAAATTGATTATTGTTTACTAGGGTCTGTATCTAATTCAATATTTATGTCAGAAATATTAGCATTTTACACAGTTTCCAGCTAGGATAAATCCTTACCCAACTTCAGTATTCAGTCAAAGCTTTTTGCTAGGTATTACGTTTTACCGTAAGCACCCTAGCACTCCAATATATTTATTTTGTAGGCCTTGATAGGTAGGTACATGTATGTGGTTTTCATATGCAGTCACTGCAAAATGTGCACAATTACATAATCATCATGCATTTGATACAATGCATTTATTTTGCATGATTTTTTTTTTTAAATTGCCCATGTGATGTTGCGATGTCAAATTGGCCATCAGTAAATATTTTGCAGGGCCCTGGAATCTGAATCAGGTACAAAACATGGGTTGAGCTAAACGAATAGATGATTTACAGAGATAAGAGAGATTGAATAGAAATTGCAGAAAATAAGATAAAAGACATTCACATTCAAAGAGCTGTCTTCGATAGATATGTAGCCTAAGCATGCTTTTGTTCTTCTGATTACCGTAATGAGGGGTAAATATATGGTACATCAGGCTCTGATCCGCCCATGGAGACAATAGATCCGTTTACTAACATATTCAAGTCTTTGGGTGTTTCTTTCCTGATATGGAGAGCTAGTGAAGAGTTATTCCATTAGCCTGTTATTAATGAGTGAACTAAGATACATGGAATCCTGTCGGCATTCATTGCTTGTTGATATGTTGGGCAAGGCTCTGGGAAGCTTTTGGTTGTCAAGAACAAACTTTGTTTAAAAAGTATGCATAAAATATGAATATGTTCAGTAAACCAGTCTTTTGGATGCTCACAGTTCAAGCCATTGAAGCTACCGAGCACCTAAAAATGTTTTTCTTTGAATATAAGGAATTCCAGGTAGCTATAATATATTCAAAATATGAGCTTCACATATTACTTCTACAGAAAAATAATAAAAAATTCAAACACACTCTCAGTTAACAAAAGTGAATTAAATACAATGAGTAGATTTTTTGATGAACCCTTGCGTACTTGCCTACACAGAATAGGGTGTACAGGGGAACGCAAGTTAGACTTTGGTTCCGTAAACAGAGTTTGATGTTATCCATTATTTTCTTCAGACTCCTAAACAATTAACCCATACAATGCCCAGTAAATAGTCTATTAGAGGTAGATTTGATGTATTCTAGCGATACAAAAATGATTTTATTAGGTGATTGGTAACCTTTAAGACTCACATAAAAATACTTCAGCACTGCATTGTAGACCATGTCTACTGGCTTGAATCCCAAACCATTTTGGTTTACTTACATGTATTCTCTGAAATGGTGGGGGGAGGGGGTTAGTTTAGTTAGAATAAAACTTTAAAATTAATGAATCACATACACTGATAACTTCTTATCACTATCATCAAATAATAAAAATAACAATGTCAAATCAAATCAAATCAAACACAAAATTTAAACAACAATAGAACAAAAAGAAAATCATGTTTTGGATGAAATATAAAGCCCATTTAAGGTATATATATATATATATACAGTGTATATATATATATATGCATCACATTCAATCTTACCGTCAACTACTCCAATAATATCACAGGATACAGTAACTTGATAGTCAACTACGGGCTCGCTACAAAAGAAGATAAAATAGACAAATAACAATCATGAAACAAAAGGAATTGTTGGGAATCTACGATAGCAAAGTAATCCAGGAATAAGTACAGTAGAAGCAAGGTAATAACTGATATAAGGGGGGAAAATGCTGTTGTATTTATGTAGCTTACAGAGCCATTATGTGCTACAAAGAATATTTATAATACTGGTAAACAAAGATTATGGCAATACCCCCTGCACTATGAGCATGTATACTGAATAATGGTGCAATCAAGGTAGGCCAAGGGATTTTCTGCACACAAACATAGACATTCTAATCCCATTTAATTACTTCTTTTCTAGAAAGCTACATGTACAAGAAATTTAAGAAATTATACAAAACTATTTCATACTTTATGAACTCTTCAGGACAAAAACCTAAACCTGGTGTCGGGTTCAACATTTAGTAGAATATGCACCTACATACACAGTATTATCTGTGTAACTTAATTCAATACATATTGTCTATTCAGAGTCAGAAGGCCGTTAACTGTGCGTTAAAGTATATGAGTCAACACCCTTTTGGCTTCAAACAGAGGATATACCAATAGTGTTGTCAAACCATTGACCAAATTGAGACAGTACCACCTGTACGCTTCAAATTTATTATTATTACTATTATGTACTCACCTCAACTCAACCTGCACAGTAGACGATGTTATATCACTTGAGATTGGAACCAAGATTATCGACTCACAAAAACTGACCACTGGACTCTTCTTCACCACTAGAAATCTGAAAAGCCGAGGGAAAGGGGAACAAATATCTGTATTTGTGAATTCAACAGGTAATGAAGCTAACGAACAACATAGAAGGAAAAAAAGAGAGAGAGAGAGAGAGAGAAGCCACGCATCACTGTGCATTGTTTCCTTAACCAGACTTATAACTTTATTATAATGATAAGTCTACAGATTTTGTATGATAATGATTGTCATTTGACAGGAAACTATTTATGTATTTTACTTTGCCTGGGTGAAGAGTAGCAAATTGAATAATGTTTAGTGGAATGAAACAAGTGCCACGGCAGGGATTTGAACCCTGCGCCTTGAGTCTCACTGTCTGGTGACTTTATATCCACTAGACACTTTTTGAGGGAGTTACACATTGAAACTTTCAAAGACAGCCATAAATGTTTTGCATATTAGAGGGTTAGTACAGTAGAAGGAATATAATAAGTAAAATTTACTACAGAGATTACACATTTTTTCATCAACTTTCAAAAATGTTACCGGTTCACTTTGAGACATCACATGAAATCTCACAGAGTTTGTATGTTGACTGTACTCACCCTGTGGGTCCTGCTGATGTGTCGAAGCTGAAGTAGGATGTCGTCCCGGTATTATCAGGTGATGTTTCACCCCTACACTGCACCTCAACCGCTCTTCCTTGCTCCACAATGCTAAAATAAGAAAGATTCATTCCAATTATAGCTAACATCAAAAGACATACAGTAGGTCTAGAATTGTTCAGGAAAGTTTCACTCATTTGCTGCAACACAAATGTTGAGGCTTAATAATAAGACAAGTACAAATCACAACAAAATAATAGCTTGAGAAATAGAGTACTTTCATTTGTATGCTATATTTGTTTGCTAGGTCTTTAATGTTTAAACCCCAAAAAGACAAATGAAAGACGAATGAATTTGATGGTGAAGAGGCTGCAAACTGATGACTGGGAAAATTAATGATGAGAAAATAGGAATCATTGACAGTTTATTCAGCTTGATGTGTAAATGAAGTAACCATAAATGTAGCAATGAGTTCACAGCAATGTACCACAACTAACATTTCATAAGACATACATGTACTTTTAATTATGGTTATAATTTATTTTTCAATGCTTAAATCTGGATTTAAAAAATGAAATTTTACTTCCATAAGCCCATTAAAATTCAAAAAGAGATTCAATGTTTTTAACTGTCGAACAGTATTTAAGATGAAATTATAATATTGTAGCTCTAAAAGATGCATACAGCACTGGATAGCTATGGTAAATATATCTTTCTTATTATCTTACCTGAAGTCAATTAAACCTGACTCAGCAAATGTTGGAATAACATCGTCCATAAATACCACTTGGGAGTCACCATTCTCATAAGGAGTGATTATACTGCATATAACGATCACCTGAAAATGAGTAAACATTGTATGGTTAGAGGGTATTATAATGTATATCGATCAATACCCAGAATAGAATTAGAAGTTAACAATGAAGAAAAAAAATTGGGTAGAAGAATTGGATTAGATGAATTTTGCTTACATCTTCGTCGATGGTTACAGTGCTATTGATGCTTTCCATGTTGGTGGCACTGTCATAAAGCAAAAGGCTGACGTTGACGGATCCTCCATTTTGGTTGAGTGAGACGCTCGTGAAGGGTGAATAGCTCAGGCTTACTACTCCAAAAAGAGTTTCTGAAAGAAAAATATTAGTACAGATTTCATCTTCTTTGCACACAATTTTGACTTTGGATAACACCTGGAAATATTAGAAGTACTTCCTAACATGACTATTAAATGTAAGATTGTGATATTTCAGAATCTGTGAGTAAAATGTTTATTGTATTTTGACTATTTTCTTAGATTTCTTATTCAATAAATCTATGACTTTTCCTACTGGAGTTCTGCATTAAATGAGCTCCTAGTGGTCAATAATTATTCTTTTTAGAGTTCAGAATGGGCAACGAAGTCTTGCAGACAATTATTGTTTTTTAGATGGGTTGATTTACAATCAGGGTACACACTTTATCTCACTTGGGGTGAAAAAAAAGTTCCTTTGATTCTTCTAAATTTTTGTTTATGTGTTGTATATAAGTTACTGGTAAAGTCTGTAAAATTTCAGGGCTACAAGTGTCAAACTTCTTTTTCTTCAAGCATTAAACCTGTCCTTAATGCAAAAAATAGGGTCAAGTGTCACCTGATGACATTATGCAGAAAAATAAATATTTATTGTTTATTTGGGTTGATGTGAATGACATAGTTTGATAACTTGATGATATGGAGTCAGAATACAACTCAATTTTTCAAGTGCAAAATGGTTTTATTCATGTAAAATTCAATTTCGCATCTTTTCATACCACAAAATGATGGACTGACAGCATGAAGTTACTAATAAAAAAACACTGAGAGCAGTTCGGCCTATAATCTGTACTGCACAGCTACATTATGGTAAGGGTGCTTCTGCATACCAACTCCAAGAATAAAAGGATAGATGGTTCTTGAGATATGTGGCGTCAAAAAATTGTTCGGAGAGGACAATTTTTAGTTCGGAGAGGACATTTTTGTTTTGACATGTACATGTAGTTGGAACTGCCTGATACAATTATGATTCATTATTTCATGGCATAAATGAAACTGGATATATGTAAGGTTTATTAGAACATATTTTATCCCTGTTAGCACCCATTTATTATCTGCATATAGATCTTCAATCACACGTCGTAGACCTTCTCCCTCACTTTAAGACTTACTGGTACTAAAAATTGGATTCACATTGTACTAAATATTGTCAGAAGGTACATGGACAATATATGTGGTTCAGGGGTAACAGTGAGCACTAAAAAAATGTTGTTGTTTTTTTTTCCCGTCAACCACGCCCCCCTTCAGTANCAAAATTATCAGCGGCCAGATCTTGAACGATTTCTCCGATTGTTGCTTCAATGTCCACCTTCCGAAGAACGCTGAATAAAACGTGAGCACCAAATTAACCTGTGAACTGAACGCCATGTTGGGGATACAATCGCCTAGCCGTACTATGGCGTACCTGCCCGCTGCACTCTGCGCGCGAGCTGGCCCAAACACGGCGCCGCAAAGCCCAGAACGAAAGCAACAAACATCCGGGTTTTCCCCACTGCGATATCGATATTTACGCAATGGGATAAAAAAAAATAAAAAAGCGTAGGGTCGGCGATAAAAATAGGGTTGGGCGGGTTACGCCAAGTCATCAATTTTTTTTTTTAGGCCTTAGGGCAATACCCCTGCACTATGAGTATGTATACTGAATAATGGTGCAATCAAGGTAGACCAAGGGATTTTCTGCACACACACATAGACATTCTTATCCCATTTATATTGGGATATATATATATATATATACATTCTCCCCTGGAAAGTTATAAGAAATATAAGAAATTATACAAAACTATTTCATACTTTACTCTTGAGGACAAAAGCCTAAACCTGTCGTCTGGTTTAACATTTAGTAGAGTACACGCATATATAAACAAGTATTCTCTCAGCAGTATCTTAATTCAATATATATTGTCTATTCAGAGTCAGAAGACCGTTAACTGTGTGTTGAAGTATATGAGTCAACACCCTTTTGGCTTCAAACAGAGGATATACCAATAGTGTTGTCAAACCATTAACTAGATTGAGATTCTGTATTATGTATTATAAGATTATGACGTGGATCCTAATCAAATGATTGGTTGAGAAAGTACACGTGACCAGGCATTTATTTTGCCTTACACCTAATTTAGTAAAACCATGTTATAAAACATCATTTTATAAAACAAATAAAACAATATCTTATAAAACAAATAATACACATCATTTTGTTTGGGCAGTAGTAAAATTACCCACACTCGATAGCTTCAAAACAGTCCAAACACCCTTGGCTATCACCTCAGGCGTGTTAGACTGTTCCAAAGGTACCTTGTGTGGGTAATTATTACTAATGCCCTCACTGCTGTGTATATTTTGTATACCTACCTCAACTCAACCTGCACAGTAGATGATGTTATATCACTTGAGATTGGAACCAAGATTATCGACTCACAAAAACTGACCACTGGACTCTTCTTCACCACTAGAAATCTGAAAAGCCGAGGGAAAGGGGAACAAATATCTGTATTTGTGAATTCAACAGGTAATGAAGCTAACGAACAACATAGAAGGAAAAAAAGAGAGAGAGAGAGAGAGAGAAGCCACGCATCACTGTGCATTGTTTCCTTAACCAGACTTATAACTTTATTATAATGATAAGTCTACAGATTTTGTATGATAATGATTGTCATTTGACAGGAAACTATTTATGTATTTTACTTTGCCTGGGTGAAGAGTAGCAAATTGAATAATGTTTAGTGGAATGAAACAAGTGCCACGGCAGGGATTTGAACCCTGCGCCTTGAGTCTCACTGTCTGGTGACTTTATATCCACTAGACACTTTTTGAGGGAGTTACACATTGAAACTTTCAAAGACAGCCATAAATGTTTTGCATATTAGAGGGTTAGTACAGTAGAAGGAATATAATAAGTAAAATTTACTACAGAGATTACACATTTTTTCATCAACTTTCAAAAATGTTACCGGTTCACTTTGAGACATCACATGAAATCTCACAGAGTTTGTATGTTGACTGTACTCACCCTGTGGGTCCTGCTGATGTGTCGAAGCTGAAGTAGGATGTCGTCCCGGTATTATCAGGTGATGTTTCACCCCTACACTGCACCTCAACCGCTCTTCCTTGCTCCACAATGCTAAAATAAGAAAGATTCATTCCAATTATAGCTAACATCAAAAGACATACAGTAGGTCTAGAATTGTTCAGGAAAGTTTCACTCATTTGCTGCAACACAAATGTTGAGGCTTAATAATAAGACAAGTACAAATCACAACAAAATAATAGCTTGAGAAATAGAGTACTTTCATTTGTATGCTATATTTGTTTGCTAGGTCTTTAATGTTTAAACCCCAAAAAGACAAATGAAAGACGAATGAATTTGATGGTGAAGAGGCTGCAAACTGATGACTGGGAAAATTAATGATGAGAAAATAGGAATCATTGACAGTTTATTCAGCTTGATGTGTAAATGAAGTAACCATAAATGTAGCAATGAGTTCACAGCAATGTACCACAACTAACATTTCATAAGACATACATGTACTTTTAATTATGGTTATAATTTATTTTTCAATGCTTAAATCTGGATTTAAAAAATGAAATTTTACTTCCATAAGCCCATTAAAATTCAAAAAGAGATTCAATGTTTTTAACTGTCGAACAGTATTTAAGATGAAATTATAATATTGTAGCTCTAAAAGATGCATACAGCACTGGATAGCTATGGTAAATATATCTTTCTTATTATCTTACCTGAAGTCAATTAAACCTGACTCAGCAAATGTTGGAATAACATCGTCCATAAATACCACTTGGGAGTCACCATTCTCATAAGGAGTGATTATACTGCATATAACGATCACCTGAAAATGAGTAAACATTGTATGGTTAGAGGGTATTATAATGTATATCGATCAATACCCAGAATAGAATTAGAAGTTAACAATGAAGAAAAAAAATTGGGTAGAAGAATTGGATTAGATGAATTTTGCTTACATCTTCGTCGATGGTTACAGTGCTATTGATGCTTTCCATGTTGGTGGCACTGTCATAAAGCAAAAGGCTGACGTTGACGGATCCTCCATTTTGGTTGAGTGAGACGCTCGTGAAGGGTGAATAGCTCAGGCTTACTACTCCAAAAAGAGTTTCTGAAAGAAAAATATTAGTACAGATTTCATCTTCTTTGCACACAATTTTGACTTTGGATAACACCTGGAAATATTAGAAGTACTTCCTAACATGACTATTAAATGTAAGATTGTGATATTTCAGAATCTGTGAGTAAAATGTTTATTGTATTTTGACTATTTTCTTAGATTTCTTATTCAATAAATCTATGACTTTTCCTACTGGAGTTCTGCATTAAATGAGCTCCTAGTGGTCAATAATTATTCTTTTTAGAGTTCAGAATGGGCAACGAAGTCTTGCAGACAATTATTGTTTTTTAGATGGGTTGGTTTACAATCAGGGTACACACTTTATCTCACTTGGGGTGAAAAAAAAGTTCCTTTGATTCTTCTAAATTTTTGTTTATGTGTTGTATATAAGTTACTGGTAAAGTCTGTAAAATTTCAGGGCTACAAGTGTCAAACTTCTTTTTCTTCAAGCATTAAACCTGTCCTTAATGCAAAAAATAGGGTCAAGTGTCACCTGATGACATTATGCAGAAAAATAAATATTTATTGTTTATTTGGGTTAATGTGAATGACATTGTTTGATAACTTGATGATATGGAGTCAGAATATGACTCAATTTTTCAAGTGCAAAATGGTTTTATTTATGTAAAATTCAATTTTGCATCTTTTCATACCACAAAATGATGGACTGACAGCATGAATTTACTAATGAAAAAACACTCAGAGCAGTTCGACCCTATATTCTGTACTGCCCAGCTACATATGGTAAGGGTGCTTCTGCATACCAACTTCCAGAATAAAAGGATAGATGTTTCTTGAGATATGTGGCGTCAAAAAATTGTTCGGAGAGGACAATTTTTAGTTCGGACAGGACATTTTTTTTTGACATGTAGTTGGAACTGCCTGATACAATTATGATTCATTATTTCATGGCATAGACCTTCTCCTTCTCGTAGATCTTCTCCCTCACTTTAAGACTTACTGGTACTAAAAATTGGATTCACATTGTACTAAATATTGTCAGAATGTACATGGACAATACTGTGATTATGTGGTTCAGGGGTTACAGTGAGCACTAAAAAAATGGGGTTTTTTCCCGTCAACCACGCCCCCCTTCAGTAAAAAAAAGAAAGAAAGAAGAGGATTCTGGGGGGGGGGGGTGGCATTTATCAACATTCCTCCCCTTTTGAGTGAGGAAATTGGGAACAAATAGGGGAAAATGGGGGGAAATCTGGAAAATCGGGAAGACCCCTCCCCCCAACAACAACAACAAAAATAGAATCGGGAAACCGATTTAAATCGGGTTATTATCAGGCCTGATAGTTACAAGTTTTTAAGAATAGTTAACCATATATCAGTGTTTTTGAGATTTTTCATGCTTTACTGTAACATTCAGAGAGGACATTATATTTTGACATATGATTGGTTTATGCTCATAATCCATCTTTCCTTATAAACACAACAATACTATGTAAGCAACGTAGGTACGTGTGTGTACAATCTTAGACAGAAATTTTATGTCTCATGAACATAATTTTTGGGCATGCCCCTTATCACTCTGCCAACTAAACATCTTAACTGGCAGATATATGCCACACAATATACAATGCCTACAATGTTCTATCCAAAGTACTTTTCTCTAAATGCAGCAGAGGACTTACTGAAAGTCCATCGCAGTCATTGTATTTAAATGAAATAATGTGTCATTACGGCCATGTTCTATCTTTGTTTTTTTTTTGGAAATAATTTGCACAATGAATACAACCTTTGTTAAGAAACACGTTAAACAACTGTTTCTTGTTTTTTGTAAGAAGACTCTTTCTTTATACCTTTGGAAGCTTATGAATGACAAGTAATTGTGAGCTTTGGTAAAGTGGATTGGTAAGACTATAGCTAGAGTACCGAAGCTGTGACATCACGAAAATCTACTTTTGGAATGTCTCAATTTCTTCTTCATTTTCCGAAAGAGCATCAAAAATAATGTCCAAATGTCGAAAACCAATTGAATATGTTAAGTATTGGCTGAGATATGACCATCTAAATAAATAGATGTCCTATAGGAATTCAGTGTCATATTGCTCTAGCTCCTAATGTTACTTCAAAATCAGTGTGAATATTAACAAAAAACAAACATTATATATTGCACATGAGAAAACAATGTGAGGTCTATTTAATAACATAAGTTGGTTTCAAAATGAGGCTTTTCTAGAAGGAGTGTTGAAAAAAAATGTCACTTTTTCGGAGAGGACACTTTTTGACACACCCCTGACAAACAAATTTGACCATTTACCAAAAACTGAGTTAGTGTGGGAAAAGTTAATATCATAATTTTGTAGGATATTAGTGACTCTTTTCAAGGAGGAACAAATAATTCATGGAGTGCGGTCGTACTTAAAATTATTACACTGGTTTCGGAGAGGACATTTTTTGACACATTTTGCACCTCATTTTTGGTGCGAAGCCAAAATTTGTAGATTTGCCAAAATCTTACACAAAATTCAGATCTTACTTAGACCCGTTGGAAGAGCTAATTCTGAAAGTTGATAATGCTTTTGGGGATTGTATGTCAGATATGCACATGTTCAAACTTTGCAAAAAGTGAAATGAGACAGCAAAAATGTGAAAAAACGGCATATAATTACATATTTTGAAAAGTAGTTGCTCGTTTCAAACAATTTCTTCGCTGTTGTAGGTTGATCTAAGGGTACAAAATAGTTGACCAAGAAAGATTTTCCTTGGCTGTTCATTGTTTTTGTTTTAACGGCCATCAAAGTGAGTTTTTCTATTGTGTACCCTGATTGTAAAACAACCCAGATCTCCGTCAAAATATGGATTCTTCATCCGAATGTCAACGAGAGG
>BEXV01001792.1:71440-81852 GCA_003118195.1 Hemicentrotus pulcherrimus
TGTATAACCATTGATATATATGTTTGTTTGCTTTTGGAAAATTGCTTGATTTTGTACAATATTCCATGTTTAACTGCTTGTCTATAGTAAGAAGTAGTAAGACTACACAAGACTACATGTTCCTTCATTAGCACATGGGTGACATGACATCTCGTTATACATGTAGCTTCCAAGGAGCTGCAATTGAAAACTGCAACTACATATAGAGAGAGAATATATAGAGTTCATGCATAGGAATATTGTAATGACCTGTGATGATTTGCACAATAATAAAGAAATTATTTTCAAACAGCAGTAAGTTTTGTTATTATTTGTGAATAGTTCTCAGTTTTACTGTTCATAACATTCTTTGGTGATTATTATACTGGTAAAATTTGCATTGTATGTTTATACGCTTTTCCTGCCCCGTTGTCTTCATTAGATGTAGATGTATTAATAGATGCTTATTTATTTTATTGTTATGCCATAATTCTATGTGATTCATTTGCTAATTCGCTAATTCAGGTGTTGATCCATAAACAATTGCAAAGTTAGATTTTTTTTTCAACTTTATTTTTAATAATCTTTATGATAGTTTACCAAATCATGAATTCCAAGGACACCAAATATAAAAATTACCATACATTAATGTTGCAACAATATGTACGAGTACATCCTCCTGCCTCTGTCCCTGGTGAAATATGACTATAAACAAGAACTTCTGAGTTTTTCAGCACATAATACATGTATATGTCTGTTTGGAGTCAGAAAGGTTTTAGCTCTCAATCATATATATATTCTAACACAGAATTAACACTTTTCTTGCTCCAAACAGACAAATTCTATGCCTGTGAATACGTTTACAAACACCTCTTGTGTTCTCTGTATTAAAATTGACTACAAAGGATAAAAAGTCGCCTGTATTTCATATACCTAGCTGTAACAAATGTTTCATGCATTTTGTTGTTCAATACAACTACGGTATGTATTTACCTTCTAATTGAGAATTTGTCAGTTCATGTATTTTGTTATAATGAAGGTCAGAGCATAATGGTACAGACACATGTACATACAGTGTAGGCTATAACGTTTCCTCTTTTTCCCCCCTTCTATGCTGTAGCCCTTAATAGACCCTTCAGCTCAAGGTAGTACTGCTGGTACGTTTGAGGTTACTGAAGGAGATCCAAATAGCAATGCAGACAAACCTGGCACCTGGTATGTACAATCTACATGTATATTGAATTTTCCGTTTGATGCCAGAGGGGCATTAGCTCACACCGGTATATTACAACTCATAGTAGGGACTTTTAGATTTTGCACGCCGAGAACGTGGACTGCCCTTTTAACTGCCCTGCAAAATCTAAAAGTCCCTAGTATCAGAGAGTTAACACCCATCTGGTTTTGAACAGTCAAAATATTAAACAGTAATAGCCTACAATACTGATCAAAATCCCTATGTGCTCTATATTAGGAATGTAGAGTATTGTTTAATTTACAGTACAGTTGTAGGTATACAAATGTTTATTTAAGAAATATAATATACATCTACTACAGATAAGTGGAACAATACACAATACAATAAACATATAACACTGTAAGCTGATAATTAGTCAGTAAATTAGCAAATTGCATTTAATAATATGCCCTTACAAAGTTACAATTTAGTTAATTGTTCAATTAAAGGAAACCAAAACCTTCATACTAAGTTACTTTTGTTGTAAAGTTTAAGATATTAAAAAAAATATCAGTGAAAATTTGAACAAAATCGGTCAAGGAATAAGGAAGTGAGAGCTTTTTGTATTGACTAGTCACTAGAGGGCGATAAACAACTCTCCATGCCTTTTGTACATAAAATTTCACCATTTTTTTTGTTTTCTTCTTATTTATTTGTGTTCTTGATCCGACTTCATAACATGTGAAGTAGAAAATCATTTTGCATTCTATATCTTGCTTTCAGGGGAGTAGATTATCTCAATCACAAGAAAGAAGGAAAAACATGAAATTTGATGTACAAAAGGTCAAAAGGCATGGAGAGTAGTTTACAGATGATGTCATCAAATTGAATACCGCCCTCTAGTGACTAGTCATTTCAAAAAGCTCTCACTTCCTTATTCCTTGACCGATTTTGTTCAATTTTTCACTGATATTTTTTAAATATCTTAAACTTTACAATGAAAGTAACTTAGTATGAAGGTTTAGGTTTCCTTTAAAATTGACATTGAAGTAATTGGCAGAGCAAAACAGAGCAAAACAGAGCAAAACATTAATGTAGTTTAATAAATACTCTACACTATTATAATATAAACATGAAATTGAATTAATATGACAGAGAAAGGGTGTGTTTCAAGAGACTTTTGAAGATAAGCCACGTACATGTGTAGGAGCATTTCAAAAAAAAGTTTCATCTCAGTGTCACTCTTTGTGATAATTTTGTATAAATGTAACAGAGGCCAATAGGGGGATAATGTTTTACAAGATTAAAACAACAAAAAAAAATGAATAAAGTCATATGTGAGCAGAAGGGTAGTATTGCTCGTACATGTACATTGTATTTTGTGTTTTGTCTGTTTAGAGCCAGAAGGGGGTTAACCAAGTATCAAACTGATATAGACCTTCTGGCTCTCAACAGACTATACATATGTGTGTGTTACATTATGAATATATACTGAATATATGAATATATGAATATATGAATATATCAAGAGCCATGATCTTTTCATTTGACTTTACAGGTGGTTCCAGAAAGCAGAGCTGAAAGACTACAGGAACTCTCTGCTTGTATCTTTCATACTGCTTCTAACTGGATCAGGTGAGAATAATGTTTTGTAATTTTGTATTCTTTTTTTTGGTTAAACTGTTTATTATAGTTATTTATTTTGAATTCTAACAATGGTAACGCTTTGTGTTAAAGAGGGTTGTATGAATAAAGAAATGAGTTTAGTCTAAATGCAAGTTACATTAGAATTAGTGAAATTTAAATCCTTTATAAGCAAAATACAATATCAATGTTTGTACAGGGAAACAACATGGTATAGGTTTGGCCGTATGTGTTCAGGTAGTCAGTTCAAGTTATTATTCTGACCTCCAAATCTGTGGTAATAAGTGCCACCGTAATTCACCTTGGCAAACTATTAAAGGCATCATTGAAAAATGTTAAATCTGAGATGCACGGCCCTACTGTACGTGTTATCAGTGTCTGTTATATGGTGTAATATTGAAGCCCTAAAAAATTGCACTTGAAAATGATCAAGAAGTGCCTCAAAAAAGTAAAAATCTTTGAGTGACCAGTTTTACCATACTCGCTTTTCCCAATAGAATGTATGTGTTATGAAAACCGTTGGGAAAACGCACAATTTAGTTTTTTGATTTCCGATCATAAATATCTTGATAATCAGACAGGCGATCGGCTTGTAAAAGTCATGGAGTTCCTGACTGACCCAAAGGTTTATAATTTTCATTGCAGCATGAGCTAAATCCAGGATTTTGATTCAGAATCTGAGACAAAGTTAACAGATCCATTTAAGCAAAGTGCACTTCACATAACATACGGTCAAGTGATTATGCATAGGTCCTTGGTTGCCTGCAGCTATATTTTCTTCTTCATCTGTACAAAGCCATTCACTTAATATGTATCCAAAAAACAGCTGTGATTTACCTCACGGTGTGTGCACACACCATAATAATAATCCATTTTAAATCATTCAAATATTTCTTGATACTGCATCACTAAAACTCTCTGTAGATGTACACATTTTTATTTGTATCATTGTGTGTCATTTTTGTTATTTTTCTGTTGCAGGCCTTCTTCTTATAGGAATTATACTTGAGATAGGACAGAGAGGTAAGTTTTGAATTGTTTTGAGTTGGTAATAATAATAATAACAATGATGATGATGATAATGATGATGATGATGATGATGATGATGATGATGATGATGATGATGATAATAGTGATGATGATGATGATGATGATGATGATGATGATGATGATGATGATGATGATGATGTTAATGATAATGAAAATAATAATAATGAGAATAATAATAATATTAATAATGATAATAACAATAATAATAACAATACTAATAACAATAATAATGATTACATGTACCTCTATTCTTTCTTATTTGTATTTCTTGATAACATATTATGTTTCATTGTTGCGGTTTTCTACATAGATCATGCAGCTGGTACCGTCTGCATTGTGGCTGGGGTTCTCATGTTTATTCCAGGATGTGAGTATGTGATATGCAATAGCAGGAGTCATAACATCAAAATGAAAACACCTTTTTTTTACAAATTAAAGCCCGTATATCCTTATGTAGAAACATGTATTTGAAGTAGAACAATTTATTGAGATATCTACTACCTTTTTAAACGTATAGCTATCAAAAGAATAAGAAACTGGACATCTATTAATAATGGTATCAATAGATAGGATTTGACAACTGGTCATATCAGCAGTCCCAGTAAGGAGAGGCTCAAATATGTGACTCAAATTGGTTCACTGCTGCTCAGATCTGTCATGAGATTTTGCAGTATGTATTACTGAGTATTTCTGTTTCTTTGTCTTAATCATTAACAAAATAAGCTTTGGATTGTATCGGATTGAATTGCTGATGTTCTCTTCAATCTTGTTTGCATAATCAAAATGTCTGAAAAATAAAATGGGGACAAATGCAAGGTTTTCTCTTTTCTAAGGTGCATTTTTACTCCCAAACTCCAGAAATTTCCATCAGGCCCAACCCCCTTCCAGAAAGTCTTTTGGGTCTAGGTGGGGTAGGGGAGAGGGGTGGATGGGCTCATGGGCCAGTTGTGGCTGCTCTCAGATTCTCACATACATCCTACCTCAGTGAAATCTCGTATCTTTGTTTTGACCTTTAAAAAAAATATCAAGTCTCAAACTCATGGGCGTAACCTACATAGTACACAAGACACATTTATCTTGCAAATAATGATAATAATAATAATAGTGGGTTCTTGTATAGCGCTCATGTCAGTCAGATTTGACCCTCCTGGCGCTCCTGATTATTACTCTGGCTTTGGCACGGCTTTACCCCCATATAAAGCAAAAATAACCCTCAGAGACCGGTCATTTCTGTGTGCTGCCCCTAGATTATGGAATAGATTACCACTAGAAATAAGGAAAGCCCCATCACTAGAATCTTTTTTAATCAAGACTGAAAACTCACTTGTTCATGTAGTATGTATAGCACAGCATTTACGAGCTCTTGCAGTGCAGTAGATATATCCACATACCGGTAGTTATTGCACTTTACAAATGAATATGTTATTATTATTTTTATATTATTCATTTTTTCTTTCTTTTCTTTTGATCCATGACAGTGTACTACACAGGCTATGCTTTCTTTGCCACAAAGGGCTATCAAGGATTCGATCTGAGTAATCTAAAATACTTCCGGCTCAGTAAATGATGTCACAGCTGAACTACAAGTATAAACAGAAATATATTTCTAGTCTTCTTACTAACTTGGACTTCAGTAATCATTCAGTGGCACCTGTATATTGCTTTTGGCTGGCAGAGGGGAATATGTGTGTTGCGCTGTTCTGCTTAATGCACTATTGTGTAATAATACTGGTAAGTTGTCAGCATTAAAATCCCTGTAGCTTTGTGTATATTTGATTAAGAAACAAATTAAATTAAGTAGTTTCAATCCATTCTCTCTATCTTTTTTTGTAGTAGATGAAGAGAGAATTTCTGTGTTGTATTAAAAATGGGATAATATTTATTGAGTTATCAAAAATATGCTTTTAGGCTTGTACTCGCACTTACGACCTTCTGCCAGCAGGTCAATGATGGGGATCACAACTGTAGTCTTTAGAAGCAGATGGTCTTCTTTTTGTACAGGTTTCACTGAGAAATACTTTTCAATGTGATTGCTTTTCAAGGGAAACTAAAGTGTGGTCTTTATATACAGGTGGTTTTTTAGATAAGTGTGGTTTTTTAAAAACAGGTTTCACTGTACTTACATGTAGATTGTCCTGTTTTTTCCCTTATAGTTCAAAAGGCTTTTTAAAACGCCAAATAGTGTGATATTGTTGGACAAAGAAAGGCTTGTATTTTTATTGAAATCCAAAATAGATTTATTACTGTTAAATGAAATACAATAGAATGATGTTTGCACCAAGATGGCAAGATGATTGAAAATGTGTCTCACAAGTGATATTTGTGATACATGTTTTTTTTTTCTTCAACTTGGCATGGTTAGGTTAGATGTTAATTTATAATTTCTTCCCTATTTTTTTAAATCTTGAAATTACGTCCATTTTGAAATGTGCCTATTATCCCTGTAGAGTTTTTGCTTGTGTGACAAAATGAAGACAAGTGGTGAGAATATGTTCTCATTTTAAGTCTGAGTTGGATAAGTTAAACATTTAGCTTTTTTTTTATACAAGTGCATCTACTCTTGCCATTCTTTATACAGAATGAAATGAATCCTAATGGTTCTGTAGAAAGCTGCTGCTTTATTTTTGGAATATGCTGTGATCGTTTATTTTTTTACAGTATGAGAAAAATAGAAGGATTATCCTATGGAATTTAAAATTCAAACTAAGAAATATATCAGATGATTCATGCTGTTAGTATGTATATCGAGCTGAAGCATTTTTGTCGAACAGAAAGTTTTTCAAAAGGATATGTTGAATAAATGAAAATAAAAAGATAACAGTTGGGAGGAGAAAATAATAGCTTAGGAGTTAGGATTACTATATAGTCTGTACTGGAAACATCCTTGTCACCAAAAATGTGAGAAATTTTAACTGAAGAAAAATCTGTACTACCGGTATTAAATTCAAAGTATGTGCCATAAACAGTATTACAGTGCTTAACTTGCCAAAGCGCTATTGGGCACAGTTACATAGCCTCTGAACAAAAGAAAGTCATTTGATATTTTATTTAGACATTTAGATGAATTTATGAGCAACAAGAACTTGTCATACTATTTGGCACGTAACTAAACCAAGGTTTACATAATAAAAGGTTATCAATAGAGAGTGAATGAAAGAACTGAAATATATTGCAGTGTCACAGTTATGTTATTAACCTGTTGACTACTGAATTATCTTATTCCCATAGGCTTTACACAGGGACCACCAGGTTCCCGTAAGCAATGGGTTAATATAAACTGCTCTTGAACTCTGATAGAATTTTTGTTGTTGATCGAATCCCTGACAAGCAACTTGGCATCAGATTTCAAAAGTCCCACCCATCCCCTCCCCACATTTTTTTTCTTCTTCTTACGGTAATCTACGATATAAGAATGCGTCAGTGAATTAAAACATTTGAAAATTAGGAAACAGAAAAAGTTTTCTATCTGCTTTTAACAAAAGATAATAATTATTTAATTATTATTATTATTATTATTATTGTTATTATTATTATTGTTATTTTTTTAATTTATTTTTTTATTTTTTTATTTTTTTATTTTTCTTTTTCTTTTCTCGTATTCAAGCCAGATAGGCATTACAAAAAGTGATCTCTTTTTTTAAACAACTTTTTTTGCTTGTCGGAATTTTTTTAATTTATTTTTTTATTTTTTTATTTTTTTATTTTTATTTTTTTATTTTTTTTTTTGGGGGGGGGGCCTACAAACTTTTGAAAAATGTTCTTCTTCTTTGCCTTTGAAATTAATGCATGACACTTAGTTAAAGTATATTGCCCGCCAGGAAGTGACTATTTTGGGATATTTTTATATCGTGTTACTATGGTGGAAAGTGCAAAAGCAAATGGAAAAAGAAAATATATTATAACTTACGGGTTGATATTCAAAGGAGATTGTTTTGCATGATTGGATTTAAAAAGTACTGGTAGATGGATAAGTGCAATTCATATACAAGATTTCAGCATGGGTTTTCATTTGTATATACATGTACATCTGAAACTACTTTTTATTCTTATTCATGTATATATTCTAATATTCATATTTATTATTTGAAGGTCAGAATTGCTTCTTGATAGACTATTTTTATTGTGCATTCACATTCAATATGCAAGGGTTGAGGGTTAGGATCCCAGCCCAGCACTAACAACCTTTGGCAAGACATTAATCCACATTTACTACCCTCCACCAAGGTGTGAGTGGGTACCTGGTAATGACTGGGGTCATAATAATTGCAGGGCCCTCAGGAAGAACAGCATTGATGCTTATACGGCTTCCCTGGGTAAACAATATTATTATTATTATTGTTAACATTAATATGGTGAGAGTTCAGATGGAATACATTTGGTGTTGTTAGATCAAACTAGCCTTAAAGCATACAAATCTGATACATTTGTGTGGCAAGAATGTATAAACTCAACCTTCAAAATCTTCTAGTCTTTGGGCTAACAAAGAAGGGGTATGTAGGAAACAAAATGGTATTAAAGCTGGCAGAAGGTACTGACTTGTGAAATGAATTAAGACTTTAAGAAAACATGTAAATATGAATGTATTATCAAAATACACTATCACATTTACGTTGTGTACATGTAGTTGCATGCATTCATGCATTGGCTGATTATATTAGTCTATGCAATATTTTGTTGGTACTATGAGGCTGAATGTAATGTACTAGTATATAGTTGTGTGTTACCAATATTTATCACCTTGCGTACATTTCTTAGATATATTCCAAGCTTTATAGGTTTACTGGATAATCTGACGTCTGCCCTTGTGGCCTTTTCTCCGGTCTTTTCTAATAGGGTTTAGTGTTAGGGTCTTAGCTCTTAGATGTGTTGATAGGTTAGTTTTAAGGTTAGGGTTAGGTATATTTGTTTGGTTGATAGTTGAAGTTGAGAATTCAGTTAGTGTTAGAAATTGACCACAGAGCAACTGTGCTGTACAACCGTTTAAGGCATTTCTGAAATCTGTAATACATGTGTAGATAAGTTTAGAACTAACTGTTTGTCAAAGGACAAAATGTTTTAAAAATGAACTTGTCTTTTTATATTCTAGTGTCTCCATTTCAGTACATTGATTTACATTCCTATATTCTTATTCAAGTCATTGTGGTTCTTCCCATATATCAGACTTAATGATTCACAAATTATATTTGAATGTGCTTAAATGGGAATGATATGCAAATGCTGTATTTGATTCAATATGTATCCATACATATGTAAATTGGTATGTATTTAGAGTTTCTTTTTTTGAAAATGTATTTATGTGATCGCTGGATTTCTTCTTATTCATTTGTCTCCTATTCACATTCTCTGTCTTTCGATATTATTATTGCTATATGAAGATATATTATATATGTAGATGGTACCTTTTTGTTTGATTGCATGCACATCATTTGATTTACTGCAATAATATGTGTAAATTTTTATTTAAGTTTATGGAGGTAGCTGAATATTGAAATATATTTAAAGAAGAGGCAAGAGTTGGGGAGGAGGAGGAGGGGGAAGAGTTGATTTGTAATATAGAATTGTGTTAAGTGTCATCTACATCATTCCATACATGCACATTTAGATAGTAGAGTCTCTTTGAAGTTTGTGTTATTGATTGATTCATCTTTCATCAGAGTTAGTGGTTATGGTATTTTTAAAATATGCCTTCTATTTATGCTGCTCTGTGTACATGTACATGTATTTGATTAAAGGTAGTCAAGTAATATTCTAGCAATAACTTGTCATAATGTGAAGGAAGTTTATATTGTTTGTTTGAAGCCAGGAGGGTATTATCTCATATATGTTATTACAGTGATAGAGGCCTTCTGGCTCAGAACAGATAATTTGTCTATCTGTTTGTTTGTTTGTTTTCTTCCTGTCTATAGCAATGGCCAATATAACTAAACCCATTGCTCTAAAATCAACCTCATAAACACATTCCTAGCACCTAACCCCAATCCTCTTCCTACATTTCTCTTTGTGCCATGTCCTTTCTGTATGTGATAATAACAACAGGGATGTTCCGCCTTAGTTTGGACATGCTTGTTTAGAAGGGGATTGGGATGTGTTATGTCATGTGAAATTAATTAATGTTTCAAAACTGGCGATCAAAAAATCATGTTTTTGTCTTCTGCAGTTAGTCTGAACGACTATCATTCTGAAGTTATTGCTATTGTGTATTGTACCTTGAATATGTACTGTTTTCTTTAAATAGTTGTATGTATACTATGTATGTGTACTACACATGAATTATTGCCAAATTAAGTATTTAATCTTCTTCCATTTACATAAAAACCGAAAAAGTTTTAATGCTACATTTTATTACATTGTATTTTATAATAGGGTGATCTATTTATAATCAAACATGGTATTTGTATTATACACCTTGTGTAGAATAAAGTTATACACACATTGAAAGTGAAAGATGCGTTCAAAAGGTATCTGATTTTATAGTGAGAAAGGAGCTTGAATTGTTGATTTTTTTTATTTATTTATTATTATTATTTTTTTGAGAGAGAGAGAGAGAGAGTAGGAGGGGGGGGGG
>BEXV01001793.1:24734-40547 GCA_003118195.1 Hemicentrotus pulcherrimus
TTGACAAAACCCAGCTCAGGAGCGGCCTTCACGATGGCTGCTAGATTTTTACTCAGACTGCAACCGATGCCTTTGCGCTTTGGTTGCATAACCAGGCAGAGGGTATGTATAGATATTCATCTTTCAGTTTAGGCTACCAGTTGCTTTTAAAAACACTGCTTAAAATGATGTTTGTGTGGTTGATTTCCTGTGCGTATTCAATTCGGTCCCACATGCTGAGATCTGTGTTTGTAATGTAATAGTTCGGGCAAAGTCCCTGGCCACCACTCCAGCAAAGCATAGGTCTAGAGAGTCATAGACAGAAATAACCGTCTGGTATGGGTCATTCTTTAATAAAACTGACATTGTCGATATTCCCCATACACAGACGGTAGGACCCCCACCATAGCCGGTATGTATTGAAGATAAACGGCTAGATTTCAGCCGTTAGGCCACTCCAGTTTGGGAGGAATGCATCATTATCTTCAATTACAGTAAGATTCTAGGGCTGTCAGTCCCTAAAAGTTCCCTTTGTACCCCCCTTCCCCCCAAAAATGTGCAAGAAAAAGAAAGAAAAGGACTTACCGAGCTTTTGGCTGCTTCTCGATGAGCCACGTCAATTACTCGAAACAAGATGGTGGTTAAAGAATATTCAAATACGAAAATGAGGATGGTTGACCTCTCCTCGGCTAGCTCCTCCGCGCGTCACGTCGAGGATAGCGCGCGCACGTGAAGAAGACAACACGACAACTCAAACGAAAGTATCCACTATGCATTTCCAATGCGAGACGTACGTGTACGTACGCGCGAGTCAATGAATGAGGTCAATGGGGTGGAGCCTAAAAAAACTTTGGCATAAATATTCATTACTTTGATTCAAGATAGCTGACGCCTGAAGACAGTCAAGTGGAAGAGATAATAACAGTTTTTTGAAGAAAAATTGCATATGCAGAGGTCCAAGGTACGTATTTTCTCATTTCTAATATGTGTGTTGCCATTCTGGCTGCCAATTTTATAAGTACTGCATGCGATTTGTACAAAAAAAGGATTTAATTTAGCGTCAGGGCAGTATCGTCTTATCCTTTACCCGTTGACTTTATCTTCAACGTATGATGGCATAGGCGATCATTCAGTCAAGTGGAAGAGATAATGACAGTTTTTTGAAGAAAAATTGCATATGCAGATATGCAGAGGTCCAAGGTACGTATTTTCTCATTTCTAATATGTGTGTTGCCATTCTGGCTGCCAATTTTATAAGTACTGCATGCGATTTGTACAAAAAAAAGGATTTAATTTAGCGTCAGGGCAGTATCGTCTTATCCTTTACCCGTTGACTTTATCTTCAACGTATGATGGCATAGGCGATCATTCAGTCTCTGTATCCGGAGGTCTAGTGAAGCCAGACATAGTCTCAGTGGAACAACTGACGATATAGAGACTGAAGCTTTTGGTCTAAGAGAGTCAATGCTAAAGCGTATTGACCTCGAGTCTAGCACTGCATACATGCTGTGAGTGAGGTATTATTAGACCCATTCACAAATACACACACCACACAATTTTGCATAGACTGCACTGTACACAATCGTGTCGATGCAGCTGTAAGCAATACAATTTTAAGTTTTTAAATATTCTTTTTAACATCAGTAGATCTAAGTTGTAAAAAATGTATTTTACTGCTATTTAGGTGTCATCAATTGTCACTAAAGTAACGATTTTGAGTGAAATCAGTTGAGTTTTGTACAGTACAGTGGTGTTTGAAATGTTGAGAATCAAAAGCACAGCTTTTACTACACAGCCAGGATAGTGATGCTCCTACATGTATTTGTGCTGGCCACTACAGTCGAACTTACACTTTCTGAATTTGGATCGCCAAATTCGGCATAGCATATGTGTGTGCACTGCAGAAGAATTGCTGTACTACCAAGACCTGTCTTTCAGTGGCGGATCCAGGGCGTGGGTGGGGGGACGAATCGGCTGTGGCCACCTGGTGACCCGAAAAAAAGGAGGGTCAGAATTAGAAAGAGAGTGACAAAGACAAAAAGACGAAGAGAAGGTAAAAGGACTACCACATCCTGCGGCAAGATCTCGGACTGCAGCTGTCATCCTGGAATGACACATACATGGCAAACGAAATTCAATGTCAAGAAATGTGCCGCCCTCTCCATCACGTCTAATTGCTCTCTTCGCATAAACAAGTACCATCTTGTCTTCACAACAATGCAATATAAATGGCTAAAGACCTAGGATTGAGGGTAACTACGGATATGCAATGGAATCTTCACTGCCAGATCTTCAGGCTAAAGGCAAGCATGATACGGGCTCCTACTGGGTCTCTAATGCTATACATCTATAATCTATTCCTTGGAATTTGCACTGCCCCCATTGTTTTTTCCTTGAAAATCAATTCTCTCTTTTACACACACTCTCTTTCCTAACGACCATTTTATAGAACTAAGGGTTTAGGAAAGTTTTGTTTAGGATGGGTTACAGGGAAACCACTTTTATATTTACGGATGAGGGTCATTAGGAAAGAGTGTGTGTGAGAGAGAAACAATAGGGGCAGTGCAAATTTCAAGGAATAGATTATAGTTTCTATTTCTCAAGATGGATATATTGAAGGTCTATATTCCTAGAACTTGAGAGCATCCAGGGGCTCTTCCCTCAGGACCCCCAACAGGGTTCTGACCCTGCACTCCTGGGGCCCGTAGGCAGGCTCCAAGACCCCATTCAGAAGGGCTTGCACTTATGCCCACACATAGGCTTTGGCCCCCCTTTGGCCCTGTTACCACTGTCTGTGTCTACATGTATACACAGAAAATGCAGGATTTCCTGCATACATATTGCAATTTCCGGAAATTAACAATATATAATAATAATAATGCCCAGTGTTTGTAAACTGAAGCATTGAAAAAAATTTTGGGGGGCCTCTGGATACCCTTTCCTACATGCCTGAAAGTGCCAAAACCTATGAGCTACCAGGTCATTACGCAAAATTGCAAATGCATGTATTTAGGCCCATAATGAATGGAGCTCGATGCTTTTCTCATTCTTCTTTGGTATACTCCTCAACGTCCCATTAGGAACCAAACAAGGAGGATGAGGGGGTGCGCACTGTTGCTTATTTAGTTCAGTCTTGGCTGCTGTAAGTTGAACCAAGTGGTAATGGCTCAATCTACAATATTGATGCTATCATAAATAAAGAGGACTTCATGAATATAAATCCTACTAGAAAACATGAAACGGTCAGCCCCAGAAGGGAAATCGGATGCAAAATTCTTTGTAGTTTGCTCAGAATTGGGAGCATCTGTAAAATGTTACCTGGCTGGAATTCTCCCCAGTGTATAGAGAATGTGCATACATTGTGTGTGAGTAAGCCTGAATCTAATGACCAGGGTGATATTTATGAGACTTTGCACATGACAATTACTGTAAACATTCTCCACATTTGGTATCAAAGTGGCTCAAGAAGAACAAGGGGGGGGGGGTAGCTATCACCAGTGTCATGATCTATATATAGAGTTTGGCCGACTCGGTTTCACGGGGCAAAACAAGGCATGTGTTCTTTTTGTTGGTAATTGCTCTACAAAGCAGTAGTCGCCATGTTGAGTTGTCCAAATTCTGTGTATAAATGGCTCTGGCTATCACAAGGAGAGGACCTTAGTCAACAGAACTCAAGAAGCACCTTATAGGACAAGAAAGCTGAAGAACTAAGCTGTACTGTACATGATCTGCCAAGAGGATTGTACATAACAAGCTAGCTTGCAGAACATCTGTCCACAGCGACTGTGAGATTTGAAACAAAACAAAAAGCGGAAACAATAAACAAAAAACAGAAGACGGTGCTTGGAAGTATTAGTTTTGTTCCATGCAAACTAGTAAACTGCCGATTTTTAGGAAATAAACAAGTAACTATTCAGGTATTTGTCTTATATTCCTTTTTAAAAAAAAATGTATGTACTATATGTACATGTACTTGAAGTAGAGACGGAACATGTCTGTCCTCTGGAGGAAAAAAGAAATTTGAGAAAGTTGTCAAAATGTAAGGATAACTATTTTTCTATGAGGTAGTGTCCTCTATTAGAATTTATGTCATTACCGGTAATGTTTTGTTGGTGGAGTGGGCTGAGGAATTTTTTTATGCAAGTGAATGTGAAGTGAGAGGGATAGATGGGAGAGATAGAAAGAGAGAGAGAGAGAGAGGAAGAGAGAGAGGGGAAGAGAGGAAGAGAGAGAGTTGGGAATAGAGTGTATGGTAAAGGAAAAAAGAGTTTCGAGATAAAAACGATGTATAATCAGGAAGTAAACAAAAAATTGGATATAATTAGAGAATAGAGATCAAAAGTAGCATACAGAGAAGATAACAGATCAAAGTCCATATCAAATTTCATACATGTACATGTAGGGTGTGAATTTCTTGTTGTTATTGCATTAGAAGGACAAGAGGACGATCTTTAGTAACAGCGATAACTATTACTACTCAGAGGCAATGTGACATTTGCAAGTAAATTTCTCATGCAAACTGCTGATTCTGTCAACAGAGGAACTTGTTTTCTTCCACTGAAGTCATCAAGACCAAGAAATAATGAAGCTGTTTGTGTGTTTGCTTTTACTGTGTGCAGTCTTAGCAAGACAAGGAACTATAGCCTCAGGGTATATGCAGCCACAGTCCCAGACGGTAGCCAACAATTACACATTCCTTGTTCTAGCAGACTGGGGCGGCATCCCGATATGGCCTTACTTCAGTCCTTTCCAGTGGGCTGTGGCTAATCAGATGACCAACACTGCTTCAGATCACATGGCCAAGTTTGTCCTTGCCCTGGGTGACAACTTTTACGAGAAAGGGGTGACCGACGTGGATGATCCACGGTTCAAACAGACCTATGAGGATGTGTTTCACTGGCCATCGATGCAGGTACCCTGGTACGTGGTTGGAGGTAACCAAGATCACTACGGCAACATCTCCGCCCAGGTGGCTTACACCAAGGTGTCTCAGAGGTGGAAGTTCCCTGATTACTACCATAGCCACTCATTCCAGATCCCTGACTTCAACAAGACATTAGCCATCATCCTTGTGGATACGGTCATTCTCTGTGGCATCACCGACGACGAGACAACCGGCTCGAACCTTCCAGGACCTGCTAGTACCTCAGCCGCAGAAGAACAGTGGCAATGGCTGGAGCAGCAACTGGAAGCTTACAAGTCGGACGACTACCTCATCGTAGGTGGACATTACCCGGTCTGGTCCGTCGCAGAGCATGGACCAACCAAGATCCTTGTTGACCGGTTGCTCCCTCTCCTGGAGAAGTACAACGTCACCGCTTACTTCTGCGGACATGACCACAATCTCCAGCACATCAAGCAGGACAATTCCACTGTAGAGTACTTTGTTATAGGATCCGCAGATGTGGTTGAGCCATCTCATAAGCATGAGCAGACGATCCCTCCGTCCTGGCTCAAGTTCATGGACGACAACATTGCGAGCCTTGGAGGATTTGCTCGGGTGACCGTAACCAATGACAACATGATTCTTACATTTATGACAGGACTTCACGGCAAAGATGTGTACTCCGTCAAAATGAATCCTCGTCCAAAGAGATCAGGCTAAAATGTTACCACAAATCACAATGCCCTTTAATTCTTTAATGACTCCATAGTCTAGAATTTACTAATTAAAGGGGAGTTAGCTGAAATCACAACTGTGGAATATACTTTAAATGCGTTAGTACATCTGGGGGTGTTCCACAAAGCCTTAGATCGACTTAAGTTTGACTTGAACTATGGCAGGCGATTTATGCCCTTAAAAAGTCTTGAACCAGATGTAGAATTAGAGGAAAAAAACCTTAGAAATTATGATCTTTAGATAATGTTTTTTTCTTCAATAATGAGGTATAAAAAAATGAAAATTCTCTAGATTTGTGATGCCTTTGAGAGACCAATGGTGAGAGCAACCAGTGGCATCTTGGTCTTTGTGAAACACCCCCCTGGTCGTATGATAAACAGGCTGAACAAACCTCTACACTTGGGAGGATATATGATTTAGCATGCACATGTTCTGTGCAACTTTGAGTTCAACTTATATCTTTGAAATTAATTCATCCCTCGACTTTATTAGAATGAAAATATGAATTTTGCTAATTGATTGCTGCTGGTAATAGTCTAATTAGTTAGAGCTTGTATATTAGGCCTTTATCAAAGTGTACTTGTGTAGAAAATGTGGTCATCATGCTTATCAAAAGAGATATATACGGTATTCTTGTTTGAAAATGATGTGTATTTTATTTTTATTTCCTAACAAAAATAGAAATATACTCAATACACCACTTGTCTATGTTAATTTGTATTTTACAAAAAGGCCCTGATGTGTAAATGTACAGTGTAGTACTGTAAGCAGTCTTTGTCTCTTTGACGTGCCATATATGATGTAAAAGCAAGTGCAATTTGATAGACTGGCAAAAGAAACAAAATGACAAATTTTTAGAATTGATACCTTTTTTTTATTTTTGCCTACATTTGTCTAAATAGATGCTTCTCTACTGTAAATCAGAAACCAGAAACACTCAACAATAGATTGAATGTAGTTATGTAGGCACTATTTCAAAACTGAAACTTTTGTGATTCTTTGCATTAATATACTCTCTCTTTCAATCTAGACCACTTGCAAATTGTGTGAATGTGAAAGTGTCTGGTATCTCAGTAGTCTAATTATCCTTGTGTTTGATTACTTTTTTTTAATGAAAGTTATGCAACTATTCAGTTGATTGAGCAATTAAAAGAAGAAACTTTTCATACAACGTCTGAAAAACGGTGCAGGTTTCGTATTTCTTTTGTCATGCGTAAATTGTACAGTGCTGATGCAAAGGCTACTGTATACAGTGTGAAGGTCTTTAGAAGATGATAACCAGAGTACCGGTATCTGTGTCAACAGATTTCATACTTATTTTCAACAGTTCTACTTCTGCCTGCACTTTGTGCCAAGTAATTAACCATGTAGGTTTGTTGTTTCTGATTTATAAGATTATAGTTAATTGTGCTTACATCAGTTATCATATATGCTTCCAAACTTTGGTTGCGTTTATCTAGGAAATTTTTGGCTACAATCAGGTTTCTCAAACGTCTTTCTGGCAAATTTAGTTGTAGATAAACGCAAAGCTTTTTTCAAACGTCTTTAGATATGCCCATATCTAAAGACGCAAAAAGGTGCGTTTTGAATGTGACATACAGCCAGAATCACGTTTCTGAGAGCTAGATAAACGCAAAGCTCTTTTGTACCTCACATACAAATCGGACCTCCCACGGTTAATTTCCGGTTCGGAGGCTAGTCGCGCCATGTGCTGTGGACAAGCATGTGTGTGTAGTTGACCTCAAACAAACTGTCTGCTTCCCGGGTCAAACGGCGCTGAGCAGCTGCGAAGAGACAAGGCCTTTATCGTGAATCNCAGCGCGAAGCGCAAAAGTGCAAAAAAGAAAAAGAGATTGAGAGAGAGAGAGATAATGAGAGAGAGAGAGAGAGAGAGAGAATGAGTGAGAGAGAATGAGAGAAAAAGGGGAAAAAGAGGGGGTAGAGAGAGAGAGAGAAGTAGAAAATCAAAAATGAGGGGACAAGGGGAAAATATTAAAACAAATGAGAGCAAAAAAGAGGGCATGTGTGGATTGAGGGAAAGAGGCAGAGAGGGGAGATGAATAGAAAACGAATGTACCCCTGCTGACTCAATTTTATATAATTGAAGATGAGTGTTGATTGGAATGATGCATTCTTGGTGTGGATCCCCTTTTAAAGACCCTTTTAAGTATATATGATCTCTACAGAGCCAGAGGTATATTGAATCTGTGTTTAATTCTCTAAACAGATTGTAAATAATGTTAACCCTAACATTTGTTTTGTACGTTTATATGAAATGTCAATCTCTTATGAATAGCCATGATTGTTCAATTGGTCTAAAAGGTAGAGCAAAAGCTAGGCATTGGAGAGATGTTGTTCAGATAAACCTTAATCTGTTATTTAAACATATTTGTGGCTTAAGTTTTTTCTCTTACAGAATCTTATTTACTGGGTGTAAGCCACAAATATGTTTAAATAATTGAAATTTCTCCCAGGAAGCATTACATTTAGAAAAAAAAACCTTAATCTGATAATTATCTAAAACTTTGTCTTGTTGCCTGTATCATTAAAAGCTTGCATTTCATTCTTTGACAAACAGCACCAGCTTCTGACCAGGCCATTGCAGCAACACTGCTACTGCACTGCTGCTGCTGCTCCTCAACCCAAGACATCCACACCAGCTCCTTCATCCTCCTCCTCATAATCATCTTCATCAGCAGAATCCTCATCTATCCTGCCATCACCATCATCATCATCTCAATCATCCTCATCATCAAATACATCATCATCATCCACCACCAGCACTGGCACCACCAGCACCAGCACCCCTACCACAGCAGTGACCTCATCATCCTCATCCCAAGACAAGGCGGTGGCCAAGGCACCCAGCATGAACCCAGTCCTGGATGTCGGCCCGAACGATGAGGACGGCTTCCGGGAGCGCTTTATCCCCCTCTCCAGACGGTCCCTCATCAGGGAGCTCATGCAGGAGGACGACTTCCTTACCGATGCGGAGAGGAGACGTTATGAGGAGTTTGCTATCGCCATGGATAATGCCATCAGCAAGCAGTATCATGGTGTCCTAGCAGAACTCAAGGTACATATATATCTTGGTCTTCAAAAAAATATATGTATGTGGATAGAAATTAAGTTCAGGAGATAGAGCTCTGCATACCGGTAACTGAATCTAGAAAAACAAATTATATGTAAGTATTCAATATTACCTGTGAGAAATTCCAATTTCTCCCGAATATAATTAAGAGAGGATAAAATAAAGTGCTTTTCATGGCATTCTTACTCTGATTATGTAATGTAATATACTATTGGCGTTAATCACTGAATGTTCATGTCCGGACCTCACTGCCAATATCTTTGTCTTAAAAGATTCTTTTCAAAACAGTATGTATTTGAGTAAACAAATTACAGATTTAAACATACCAAAAGCTTTCATATGTCATCTTAAAATTACACTTCTAGCCATTGAAAGAGAACAAATCTGTAGAGGGTTTAAGGTAAAGACCAGTTTTGGAAACGCCTCCGTTTAAAAAATGAAATGGAAGCTCTTGTTACCAATCATGTGAAAGAATATGTTTTAACTAATACGTGATGATACAAATTTTGCCAGGAAACTGCCTACTAATTGATATATTTGGTAAATTGTTGTATCTATCTGGACTGGATAGATATAGGGTAGTCCCATATACATCTTTCTGTGTACATTGCTTGTAACTTTACCAAGACTGGGCCAAATTTCTTATCATTTTGATGATTCCAGAACCTTGCAGTACACACCAATACTTATATGCTAGATGATCAACCTTTTCTGATCATTTCTGTCACAATGCAATCGAATGACCAGAACTGGTCTTTACCTTTGAACTTGTCTTTGATTATCACGACAGCAACTGTTTGATCCAGTGAACCCAGACAAGGACACCATCGCTAACCGGTTGCTAGGGAAAAGGGAGAAAGACGACAGTGAGTTCTGGCTGATGCAGAAGCTCCAGGCTCTGATGGAGAGCGCCAACTTCCATGAGCTACCCAGTCACGTCGTGAAGAAGGCTCTAGATGAGCACATGGCAGGAGAAGGTGTAAATGTGAGTATCTTATCTACCTTGACCTACTTGACCTAAGCCTTTCACACCATCTGAGAGATGTGTGATGGCTTCTGCTTCATGACCTCAAGCCAGATCTTCCTATCTTGTGACGTTCTGGTCGCTTTCTGTGAGGGATCCTAGACATCTAGTAGCACAATCAGTCTTTACATAATCTAACTATTTCTTGGCTGGTCTGCCCTGGGGTCTATCACCAAGAATATTAGAGTTCAGGAGTATCTTTAGGTAGCGTGATGGTCTCATCCTGTGAACATGGCCAATGAATCGCAGCCGTTTTTGGGCTACTTTGCCCAGAATGGTTTCATCCAGTCCTAGAGTCACCCGAATTGATATATTTCATATTTTATCTAGTCTGGTAACACCCAAGATTTTTCGGAAGCAGATCATTTTTTCACACTTTTTTGAGGTTTGGTTAAGTGTTAGGGTTAAGATTAGGTAGTGTGGGATCCAGGATTGAAGTTAGGAATAGGACAAGCTTTAGATGTTGACTGCAGAGTTGATGGTTTACTGATCAGGGGGTGTTTCACACAGACTCTGATCGACTTTAAATAGACTTAACTATGGCAAGCAGTTCATGCCACTGTTTGCTCTCACCTTTTACTGGCATTGGTCTCTCAAAGGACTTACAAATTGTGGTCACAAATCTACAGAATTAACCTATTTTGATAGTTCATAATTGAAGGAAAAAATAATATCTAAAGGTCATAATTGAGAGACCGCTGGTGAGAGCAACCAGAGGCTTAAATATCCTGCCATAGTTAAGTCCAAATTAAATTCGATCTTAGTATTTGTGAAACACCCCCCAGGTGTTGTACAATCGATCCCTGGCTCAACAGAAGAAGAGAAGGATTAGTCTGCCTACTCCAGACACCAGATTCAATAAAACTGCAATGGTAGGAGGGAAGTATGGCACAGTTTCATTAAAAGCAGTGAAAGCCCACTCCACTGAATACAGGCTAGACCTTCAGAGTCCTGTAACATCAAGGGCATGTGTTATAAGATATTTATTGAGCTAACAACTTTTCGGACCAGTTAATTCTTATTTCTATAATTCTTTAGCGACCATGGCCTTTCATGATTTAGACATAGGTTTATCATGATGGCTTAGTCTTGAAAGTCTTGAAGAATACTCACTGAGATATATATATATATATATATATATATATATATACAATAAAACCTGCCTTAATGGGTGAAGATTAAAGGAAATTCACTCTTTTACGTATTTCATGACCTATAATGCAATATTTTAGTATGTGCTTCCCCCTCATTCAACGACGAGATCATCGGAAAGAAGGTTTGATCTACCGGTATATAATCCACTTGTAGATTCCTAAGTGCACCTTGTAAAACATCTCCCGTTTACAGTGTTGAAGGTTCCATGACTTTCTCTGACAATAAAAAATATGTTACTAGTATATGGCATTTTGTTTTATTTCTACTTTATTTTGATTCCCAGGTTAGTGTGAATGCCAAGAACTATGAGATCCTGAGATTCTGGGCCCTGGGCAAGGAACTACCTGCAGACACCACTCCCTGGTACAAGCGTCTGTCAAAATCAGCCTTCTACAAGGCTTCCAAGAGGTCACCACCTGCCGCTATCCACTACTACAAGCGCATCGTCGTCGCCGTCAAACCGAAGGGCCAAGACAAGCTCATGCTAAAGATGTTCAAAGAAATTCCCACGGGGGCGCTAGAGCAGTTGCTCCCTGATGGAAAGATCAAGATGAGTGGCTTTGATCAGGGGCTCCTGATGGCCACCGCATCCATCGGTTCCCTCACTTTACTGGTGAAAGCTGTGACGGTTCTAGCTGACATCCAGCTCCAATGGACTCTCATAGTCGCCGCGGTAACGGGTATCATTGGACTCCGTGGATGGAACACTTACAAGAATCGGCGTACCCGGTACATGATGCAGCTGTCAAAGACTCTTTATTTCAAGAACGTTGCCAACAATAGAGGGCTCCTGGCTTTGGTTGTTGAAAGGGCCCAGGATGAGAGTTTCAAGGAGTGTCTCTTGGCATACACCTTTCTACTCACCAACAGACCTGAAGCTGTGAGGGAGGCAGCAAACAGAGACCCAACAAGTCTTCCTTCACTACTGGGTAATCAGAATGGTTCAATATGTGATCATTTTGGTAGTATCTGCAGAATTTGATTTGGGTGTTGTCTTTTACGCGATTGTCTTATAATTGCCGTGCAATTTGAAATGCTGAGAGCTTTTTCACTGTATTACTTTGAGTGTAAAGGAATCAACAATTAGGACAACTAATGTAGTTTTGTATCCATTATAAATAACCATAAAACAAAGAACAGCTCCCTCTCCTTCCCCCCCCAAAAAAAAAAAAAAAATTGATAAGGAAACAGCATTTCATCTTAAATTATTGAAACATAATCAAATTGGTGCCGGCTTAATCTTTTTATGGTCATCACTTTCTTGCGAAGAATCCTATAATGTTGACTGCATGTTTATTTGTAGTATAGCTCATACTGTAAAAGATCTGAAGATTTTGAATGTCATACCCAAGGTCTGTCTAAGGGCACTCTCTTATAAACTCTCTTTATTTTCTTGTTGTTCCCCTTCTGTTCAGGCGGTATACCTGGCTCAGCCCTTGACAAGACCGTTGAACAGTGGGTCCAGGAGAGGACGGGTGCAAACGTCAGTTTCAACTCCAAGACCGCTCGCAGCATCCTGGAGGACTTTGGCATCCTCTACGCAGACGAGGACGACACCCTGGCCGTCCTTCCCTTGGATGCGGCCCTCTTAGGTCTCCCCCGGCAACCGGCTTCCATGGCAACAAGAACAGAGGAGGCGGAGCTAGAGGAGGGGTACGATAAGATCTTCAGGGAGGAGGAGAAGACATACAAGAAAGAAGAGAAGACCCAAAGGAGGCATGGATGGTCATAAGCAAAGATTAGTTTAGAATTCACCAAAATTTGAAATATCATATGAATTGTGTTTGTCTTATTGATTATTTTGCAATCAGAAGTGATTTAATCTCTTGTTGAGCAATGCCAATTACCCGAGCGGGTGGGTGGGGGAGGGGATGCTGTTACCTCTCCAAGTTGCTGTCAGTAATATCTGTTTTAGGGACCAGATAAACAACCAAACAAACTTGCCTGCTGTACCTTTTAAGAAGTAAAGTCTTTGTAAAGTGTACCAAGTCTCTTTGTAGCCTACTCTGGTTACTATTTTACAATCAATTGCTACATATAATATCACACGTGAGCTCTCAAACATGTAGCTCACATGTTTTTGATAAAATCATTTCCTGTGAGACATCATTAGCCAAAGTTTTAAAGGGAAGTTCAGGAGATCGTACAGTACATGTAGTTTACTCTGCAATATGCACTGATTCTTTCTTTTATACAGTGGCTGTTAACTTATGAGAAGCAAAGCTGTATAAGAGTTAAAGGGAGAGGGTAGTCAGTTTCCATGTGCAGAAGGCTGTAATTCGCTGACCCCAGACTTTGGTGGAAATACCATTAATGGGAGTACAAATCTGCACACAGCAAACCCGTTGGCCAGTCATGAATTACCCCATAGTCTCTCGGAGCATGCTCGGTGATTCTTCGGGCGAAGGGAAAGCAAAGCATTACATAAGGTCTAATGGTCATCAAACTCAAGGCTAACCCTGGTGATTGACAACACCTGTTATTGGGTAAACACCCAAACGGTGTCAAATTCCCCATGAAAGCTGACTTCTCTGTGACTTTAACCAAAGAAATCTGTCTGCCTGTCTGGCGCCCTCTTTGTCCTTAACTATGCATCTCTCAGCTTCTCCCTGTCTTCTAGTCTCTATTTTATTCTTTATAATATTATTCAGAATATTGGGGGCTGTGTTTCAAAGTCGGTCAAGGTGTTATGAACACATTGGTGTAGATTGAGCGTAGTGATGGTTGTGCAGCTAATTTTGCCAATACAAAGTCATGTATGTTATTGTTAAAGGAAAGCAGAAAAAAAAAATCATCACTAACTTGAAAAAATGTATGATATAAAATTATCATTCATTTTGCTTCAGACAATCTGTGTATTTTTCTTGAAGTGTGCGAAGAACTGAAAAGTACATTACCAATACATGTACTTCCATTTTCACTTTTCACTATGTTTTTGTTTCTTTCAAATGACTGCCTGTTTCTTGATATGGCTGTATCTTTGTATATTGTATCTTCTTCTTTTTCTTTTTTCTTTTTTCTTCTTTCTGTCTCTATCTCCATGTCAAACATGTTGTTTTTGTCTCTCTTTTTTTTTTCTTCTCTCCCTTTCTCTCTTTATCTCTCTCCCATTCTCTCTCTCTCTCTCTCCCTCTCTCTTACTCTTAAAGTAACAGGAAGAGGTAGAAAGATTATGTAAACATGTTAAACGAAAGCACGTTATCACAGGCAGGTAAAAAAAGATGTGAAAAGGTGAAGGCCACTGGAAACATTGTTGTGTACTGCCTGAAGAGGTTTTTCACATTCACTTTGGAGCTCTTTGAAAACTAAACAAATATATTCACTCAGGCATTTCATTGTACTATCGAAGTGAGCATCTCCAGCCAGGCAGCGGTTCTTTCTCACCAACAGTACGGTCATTATTTCAAAGTTCATTCTATTCAAGCATGCTTAGAACTCAAGTTGTGTACTTGTGTCCCATTTATAGCAGAAAAGATGTTTTTCACAAAGTCAAACAAACTTCTACGGGATGTCAACACTACATGTGCAAATATAGATGACATCAACAAAAATCAGTGTAGTTGGCCCAACATGCGACTAGTTTGTAGTCTCCTTTATGAACTAGTGAATTGTACTTTTCAATTAATGAGATTTCCAGTAAGTTTTTAGTAGTTTATTTATAGTTTGCTGGACTACATAATCCATTATTGCATGGTAAAAAGTTGAGAATGACCTTGCCCTGGCTTCCTTTGATAGGGAATTGCATTACCAGCGCCCCTTAACAAAGAGCTATTAGCAATTGATCATACTATTACTAGATTGATCGTAGGATCAATTGATTGTACACAGTGATCAATTGCAAAACGTCAATCAGTCACTACTTATATTGTGTTACAGGGCCCAGAACTCAAGTATTAGCTGTAACAGTATCAGTTAGCGTTGCACGAGCGATCATACAAAAATCATAAAAAAGTGTCAAATATTCTGCATGATTTTTTCCCATGCCCAATAATGCGTATTTGTGAGTACAGACCAAATACATGAGATTAGATAACCCATTATCTAGTTTTCTTCTTGTGAAGGTTCAAAAAGTGATTGCTTATTAGTACAGTAAAAATTCTGTTGCAACAAACCAGCAAGGACCAGCCTAAAGCTTCTACAGGACCTCCGTTTTGCAAATGGGTCATTTTCAAGCTGTAGAGACTTGGACGATTACTGCTTAGCCATAGATCAAATAAATAATTTGGGTGCTGAATCCATTTTTTTTATAGATGATGCTCATCTTGTTCTTATGCAAAGTACAGCGGAACCCTGATGCAACAAACAGTTTAGGACCAGCGAAAAGCTTTGTTTTGATCACCTTTCTCAATTTTGTCATCTTAAAGCTATCCAAACTTGGAGAGCTGCATATCCATGGTGCGAATGGGTATTATTTCAGGGTATGTCCATTTCGATGTTATGATATTGATTAATTGCAATAACAACGGTATATCATTATTTCTAGAGCATGGAATGAAATGAGATTTTAATGAAAGTGATGATTTTGACAGAAATGAGTTGCTTTGTGTTTTGAATATTTGTGTAAAAGAGGCAAAGTAGGCAATGGTTGCCTACATGTCTCTTCAATTAAAGCTTTTTAAAAGCATGATAACCACGTAATATGAGTGGCATTGTGTACATGTATATATGAAAAGAGAAGTTATCTGAATTGCCGAGGAAGGAATCGTTCGAATTTAGAGACAAGATTAATGTCTCATCCATGTGTCTCGTGGAACTGAACTGAAAATAATAAACACCTCAGTTAGAGGCTAAGCATAAAACGTTAGCATGTATCTTTTGTTGTTTACTCTCTCTTTGCCAGCTCCCTTGTTTGGAATAGCCATGATTGTGAGAAAGACAAGCAGAAGGGTGTAGAGGGACACAGAAAAAGCCCCTGACTCCCATATGCCCCCTCCACCACCCCCC
>BEXV01001794.1:47871-65919 GCA_003118195.1 Hemicentrotus pulcherrimus
TTCAAATGAACATATTGGACGAACATGCGGTCTTACAATATTCAGTGATCGTTATCGCGGTTGAAATCTAGTCTAAAGTTATGAAGTTGTAAACAATAAACTTTTTATGTTGTAAAGCTCCCTCTCAAGGTGAAGATATGATTTAAAGTATAAAACAATGTTTCTTGACTAAAATCTACCGATTAGTTGTTCCCGTTCGAAAATTATATATCACAACTACATATTCTGAGATCATGGTCGCAACTACCATTGTACGGACGTAGGCCCTATTTGAAATTCATCAAAATATACCAGGAGCTCCGGTAAATTTTTATATTCAATTTTTCTCGAAAGCAGTATAGTTTAGGGGCTCAATTTTCTAGTGCTTATAATACATCCACAGGGGCATCCAAATATATTAAAATTGTAAAGAATCACTATCCACCCAATTTTCAAAATTTCCCAAAACTTTGTATTACCCGTTAATTGGTGCAATTATCGCATCAAGAAATGAATACCCCTAGTTCTTCGAAGAGTCTCTGGGTTAAAGGGAGCGGGTAGTCAGTTGTGCAGAAGGCCATAATTCGCTGACCCCAGACTTGGTGGAAATACCATTAATGGGAGTACAAATCTGCACACAGCGAACCCGTTGGCCCATCAAGAATTACCCCCTAGTCTCTCGGAGCATGATCGGTGATTATTCGGTCGAAGGAAAAGCAAAGCATTACATAAGGTCTAATGGTCATAAAACTCAAGGCTAACCCTGGTGATTGACAACACCTGTTATTGGGTAAACACCCGAACGGTGTCGAATTCCCCATGAGAGCTGACTTCTATGTGACTTTAAGGTAAATGTAAGACCCTGTTCTCATTCACTTCGTTGGAGCGGTCTGACTAAGACCCGTTCCTCAGGAGCAGTTCTTAGGTGAGTGAGAACGGTCAAAGTGGTTCAGGAAGTGGACTTCTGGACCGCTCCAGAAGACCACCTCGGGAGGTGGTCTTGAGGAACGGGTCTTATTAAGAGCAGTTTGGACCGCTCTAACGTGCAATGTGAACGGAAGCGTACTTTGAGCGGAAGTGAGCTAGTGACGATCCGTGCAAAACATTATGTAGTACGGTAAATACGGTTTGTATTACGCGCGCGAAAAAAAATTGACCTGTTGACCTGAGCTGCCATATCAACAAGACCACTTTGACTCGTGGAGCGGTTTCAGCCATAAAAAACTGCTCGGAATGTGAACGCTCGCAAACCGTTCCTCATGACCCGTTCCTCTGGAGCGGTCTAGTGAGTGAGAACGGGGTCTAAGATAATAATTTTTCATAATTTTCCATATGGGGCGATTGGTGGGAAATGCAGAGAATTACATAAAACTGAAGACTTCATAATCCTAGCGATTGAAAACACCTGTTATTGGATAAACACCCGAATGGTGTCGAATTCCCCATGATATCTCGCTTCTATGCGCCTTCAAGTGAATTCATTGGAACATCAGAAATATTATATGAAATTAAGTCCTGTTGCTATATTTGGGGAAAAATAAGTTTTCGAGTATGTGTAATTTAATTAAAACAATTTTCAGTTGAAGTGCGTGTGCTAAATTCCGGGACGGAACTTGTATGCAAAGGGAACAAGAAAATTTACACACAAAACAGAAGTATATTACTCTAATACATCCAACGACAGATGGCTACAACACATATCAATGATGTTCATGCTCAATTATTGGACTTACTAATTTGCATAGAAATGCTGTAAAACTTGTCCCTTTTTATAATGCTGTATCCAAAAATATTTATATGAAGTATTACCGTCACCTTTCCTTTTTTTTTACATTGAATTCCCCCTCCCATATCGACTTACCAAGGGGTGATAGTGCGCACAAAAAAGGAGCCCCCCTCAACCACGCCTCCTTTGAGTTAAAAAAAAGAGGATTCGGAGAGAAAATGGCATCTAACAACATTCCCCCCTTTTGAGTAAGACAAATTGGCAAATAATAGGGAAAAATAGAGAAAATAAGGGAAAAATCGGGAAAGGCCTGACTAACGGAAAATATTATAAAAATATGTCTGTGTTTATAATGTATGAGACAATGCACTACGTTTATACTGTAAGAATAATCATGTTCCTATTTATCATTTTGTATAATTATGAAAATCTGAATAACGCCAACAAAACTTTTAAATGTTGAGCGATATGAAACATGGATTACGTTTGATGACGAAATGTGATGATTACCATTTCTTGTAGTTTCGTTACAGAACTTTTATTAGAGGGAATAACCGGTGGGTCTGCGACTGATATTTTGAAGGGTTCTATAAATTAATAAATATGACTGTTAATGAGAATGTCTTTTCAAAGCTATCACTTTGTAAAAATATAATAAATAAAAGTTGTATACATATATAGATTTGTTTTATTCCCCTTGTTTTGTAACGTTATTTTTTTGCGTGCCATTGATGAACCTTTTTTTTCAGAGTCTCTAAGCTTCGAATACTTTCACTGTTACTCATGTTGACATCGCCCGCCTCTCTCTCTCTCTCTCTCTTTATCTCTTTGTCAAATTCTCAGTAACCTTTGAAAAGTGTGAACAATTAAGTTACACAATCCGTACATGACCTCTACAGCCAATAACAGAAGATTTAAACATTGCCCCTGAGTTGATTTCTTTTGTATGGGTGCACAGATCAAAGGTCATAGATCAAAGGTCATAGATCAAAGGTCACTTAAATGTTAACACTCAATTTTCATGCAACCAAATAAACATATCTCCTTGCTGAATAAAAAAAAAAACACACAACTTCAAGTATGCATAATATTGATCACCTCAATCATAAAGTTTCTGATTTTTATTCAAATTTCTTTTGAAATAACGAAGATCACAAAAATACATGTATTTTTAACAGTCTACGAGAAAATAGATCGACGGAGGGCATACACAGTCTCGTCTTCAGACGTCACCAAATACTTCACGAAGAGTAATTCTGGCACATCTAGAAGAGTCATTCTTTTTTAGGAAGAAATGCAGAAATGCTACGATGACATGTAAGTGAATACGAGCGTACCACAAATTGGATACAACGGATAACACACGTTTATTTATATCAAGGGACTCCGATATATATTGGCAGGACAGTAATACATCCGATTGTACGGCACAGATTGTCAAACAAATTACAACTCTGGCGACATTTTGCTTAAAGGTAAATTTTCGACACTAGTCAAACTCCTTAAACTTTAATACTGCACCACATACAATATGATCTGGGGGTGTTTCGCAAAGACTAAGATCGACTTTAAGTTGGACTTAACGATGGCAGGCCATTTATGCCACTATTTGCTCTCACCATTTACTGGCATTGGTCTCTCAAGGGGCGTACAAATCAAGGTCACATTATCTACGGGATTTATATACCTTTGATAGTTCATTATTGAAGAAAAAAATATTATCTAAAGATCATAATTGAGAGACCCAAGGTGAAAGCAATCACTGGCGTGAATGGCCTGCCATAGTTAATGTACATGTCCAACTTAAAGTCGATCTTAGTCTTTGTAAAATACCCCCTGACGTCCTTCAAAGGCTTGTTCACATACGGCGCGAAAAAAAAAACGCCGGAAAGATCGAGCCGCTGCGGTATATTTCAGCGAGTAAAACGAAATGAAAGTGCGCGCAACAAAAGACTTGCGCGTATTCATCGACTCCTGCGTTATAACACACACAAATGTGAAGCGTATTACACTTTTAATACGTCATCATGAAAAGCAGCGCCGCGGTTTTACCGCGTCAATTGAAATAAAGCCCTAACAAAATATGTCACCAGAGTAATAGTGAAATCACATATCAGATAACGTGTATCGTTTACAAAGTTCATGATCTATCAAACACACTGTCAAATGCACGTGCACGAATAACTATAAAAGCAATCAGTTGCAAGGTGAGATTCGAGATTACTTTTTCAAACGAAGCATGCGTGTACATACAAAAGTGCATCCTCTCCTGTAAAATGCACATGTACGAAATTAAGTGCCACTCAACGCAATCAGGTGAGATCGAGAATAAATATCTAACTGAAGTATGTGAGTATATAAAGTGCATCTTCTTAATCTATCAAGTGAAAAACTATGATCATAACATTACTTTCTCAATCATCTGCTGAGAATTGGGATATAATCATCAATATCATTAAGTCAAATAATTTATTTCTCCTGAGAAATCAACGTCATAATTCAACGATGCATAGTTACTGCCTCGGTTGATTCCATTAAGAGAAAAGAAGAAAAAAAAAAACTGAAAACAACAAAATGTATTTAACTTTTCAGTGTTCATAATCTCCAAGATTCATTTCTCAAATAAGGTCAGAAAAGGGGAAATATATGAGACTCTGTCTTGAAAAGACACATTGTTGTTCGGTTCGTGGTATTCAAGATTGCAACTTCCATCGACAGAAATTTGCAAAGACTCGACTCGGCTCGGCTTCATGATTCAAAGTAAAAACAAAATGATCAAGATCCAGTCCTAAGCAAGACCTCAGGAACTGATAGAGGTAGCTGTAATGTGGTCTAGTGGATAAGTGCCAATACTGAGAACTACAGGGTTCAAACCCCTACCACAGCACTGACTAGCGTCCTATGGCAAACATTAATCTATATGTGCCACACTCGACCTAGGTGAGTTAAAGGTGGGGGTAGCTAGCACTCAGGAATCGATTCTTTGAAATGCTACAGCGCCAGAATGGCAGCCATGCTAGAACTTGGGTTTTCATTGTTTGAAAGACATGAGTGCGTACAAGAATCCACTATTATTATTAATATTATCATTAATATTATTGTGATTAAATACGGGAGCAAGTTTTCTTAGAGCTTGTCTGAACATGGAAGAGTACAGGTCTATAATGAATAAAATGAATCCTCTAAATAGGTAATAAATTACATAATCTTCTAATACCTGAGATTATAATAATTTAATTTGCATTTTTTCCATGTTTGTAATAATTGCATCTATTTCAAGTACTCTATGCATCCCTGAGCATAGCCTCTATGCATAAATAAGAAACACGTCATATCTCTGCATAAATAAAGACTGGGCTGCGTCTCACCAAATCGTCATGAGCACAAGTTCAGCGACATCCCATTGAAACGCGTGTTACACTTCATTCACGTATTTTACCGGTAATGGGATGTTGCTGAACTTGTAGTGATGACGGTTTTGTGAAACTGCATTCACGTATTTTACCGGTAATGGGATGTTGCTGAACTTGTAGTGCTGCCCTGGATGCTAAGCCTATTGAAAGCCTCCCTTATTATATAATAATCTTCACTTACGGATACACCAGTGCCCAGACTCATAAAACTATATATCGTTTGTTGAAAACCGAACGATCATTAACTCATATTAATGCCCTTCAAGCTCACAACAGACTACCACAGTCACTATGAACACGACAGACAAAGAAAGAGGACAAATCATACAGTTCCTCAGTCTACCCTCAACAATTGCTGTGGTAAACAAAGGAACATCCCTTCACTGCTATTATGAAAAAATGAGTTGAACAGGTGAATATGCATGTGACACCTGTTCTACACATTTTTACATAATAGCAGTGAAGGGATGTTCCTTTGTCTACCACAGCAATTGTTGAAGGTACAATGAGGAACTGTATATTTTGTCCTCTTTTTTTGTCCGTCATGTTCATAGTGAGTTATAGTAAGCTACTGAAAATACTGGATTAGATTGGCTGTGGCTAAATTTGATATCTAGATTTGGGGCAGTTGGAAACACGTTTTATGAAATAGGGCCCTAGTCTAGTAAGGTTTGTAACCTACTAAAACTGCCTATATGTTTTTTTTAATGAATATTCAGGGAGACCTATACTTAGTAGGTACACTTAATATATATATTTCTACTGTACTCCTTTCTATGTAAACAGTACACAACAAGCTTCTCTGTTTGCTAAATTTACCCACACTTTTTGAACAAAAGGTTCAACTTTTTTGAAAGACCTGCCCGAAGCTCGCCTGACATATCAACAAATAATACACATATATGCATAATGAATTCCATTCGGAGGGATGCCTCTTTACATAGCAGTTCACTTACATAGTTGGTAATCAAAAGTTTTGGATAGAAACTTGCATAAATTTAAAGGGATCATTTAACAATGTTAAATCTGAGATACATGGCCCTATGTGTTATCAGTGTCTGTGATATGGTGTAAAAAAAAGCCCTAAAAAAAAAATCGCGCTTCAAAATGATCAAGAAGTGCCTCAAAAAATTAATAATCTTTGAGTGACCGGTTTTATCATACTCGTTTTCCCCAATAGACTGTAGTGTTATGAAAACCGTCAGGCGAACGGTTTTCAAAATTTGAAATTCCAATCATAAATATCGTGATAATCAGACAGGCGATCGGCTTGTAAAAGTCATGGGGTTCCTAACTGACCTAAAGGTTTATAATTATCATTGCATCGTGAGCTTAATCCATAATTTTGTTTCAGAATCTGAGACAAAGTTACCGGATCCCTTCTAGTACATCGGCCACTTATATCATAACATCACGCTATTGTGTTAAGATTTTAAGATTCCAATTCTGGAATTATGCAGACTAATTTTTTTTTTAACTGCATCAAATCATTTCAAATTATAAGGAAACTCACTGCATTGGTTGGCAAACAAAATAACAGAAAATGAACTTATCTTGGATTACAGCTCTGAAGTTATTCAATAAATGATTATTTTTAGTCCCACATGCAAGTTTCAACTGACTAACCCAGCCAGCTAGAGACTACATGTATTCTTGTTTCAACTATTTACAGCAAGCTCCAATACTTATTAAAAATGAGTACTGCACAACATAGATCAATATGAAAGACATAAATTCACCAATAGACAAGGTTATTAACATATTCAAATTACCGTTATATGCATACTGTTTAAAGAAAAGTTGTTCTTGACAACCTGGAACCTTTCCCGAAGTCTTGTCCAACATAGCAACAAGAAAGGTATACAGCTTGGATTCAAAGTATAGTTCATTCATTAATAACAGGTTAATGGAATTACTGGTCACAAGGTCTCCAGGAAAGAACGATCCATAAATTTGAATATGTCAGTAAACTGGGGGCTGTTTCACAAAGACAAAGATCGACTAAAGTTGGACTTGAACTATGCCACTAGTTCCTCTAGCCATTCCTGGCATTGGTTTCTCCAGAGACGTACAAATCGTGGTCACAAAATTTACAGAATTTACCTTTTTTTGATAGTTCATTATAATATTGGATTCAAACCTATTATCTAAAGATCATAATTGAGAGATCAATGGTGAGAGTAACCAGTGGCATGAATGGCCTTCCATAGTTCATGTCCAACTTAAGTCGATCTGATTCTTTGTGAAACACCCCCTCTCCCTGGTCTACATGTATTAAGTTACATAGCGAGTACTTTTCACAAACATATCATTAGTGAGAGCCAGAAGGGCATTGATTCCTATACTTTTACCCAATATTAACGCCCTCCTAGCTCTAAGATGATACTATCCAAGAAACTTCAAATCACTCTACATCACTTGATCGTCTTAACAAATGAAACATATACCCACAGAGTACTGTGGGCAGATATAGTAGGCATACTGAGCTGTTAAAAATAAGCTTGAGTTCTGGTAATGATGGAAAATAAATTCTCACAGATTCCAACATAACTTATATTGAATGTTCCAAGATTACAAATAAATGACATATATGCCAAACAATTTTGGTATAAAATGTGTTGGGGCTGAATAATGAGCATAGAAAGATAAGGTAATCAAGGTATAGTCCGAGATCATCTGCTTAACACAGGTCTCTATGTGAAAATGAGAGTTGTGATTTTACCGAAGATGATGTCCATTAAGTTTTGGTGAGTTAGTTTTTATTTCACTGGTACAAACTATCAATCTACTGCGGGATAAACAATCCAGAATGAATTATAGTCATGTTCTCTCGACATCAGATGCCCATACCAGAGCTCAAGATTAGCTGTTAAGGTGAAATGGTTTTGGTGCATTTCGTCAGTTAACGCCTTTCTGGCTTCAACAAACGGTTCCATCTCATCTAAATACATTTTTACAAAATTCAGTCTAGTACCTCAAAATGTGCAGTATGTCAAAGTTATTTACGTAATCACAAACAAATGAGTGCATGATCGAGAATACTTTAAAGGAGAAGTACAGGTCTGTGTTTCAGTACGACAATCTTAAACTTAAACTTTACTACTGCACAGTAAACGTGTAACATTAACTCCCTTAACATTAAAATTATGTTCATTGCATACAAAAGCATGGCCTGTCTTTTGAAATGATCGGCAGATTAGTTCAACATACACATTAATGTAAAAGAAGAAGGATAAAACAAAAACAACAACTTGTACCACTGACATTTTAAACAAGTGCAGTCAAGATATCCTCTGCAAAAATGGTATAATGTTGAATTACATTCAACTTCAATAATAAAATAGATGTAGGTACAAAATTAAATATCTGTATAATCTTTCCTTTTGATATAATATCAATAAATTATATCTTTATCAGGATTTAGAGGTCCAAAGGCCCTTGTGGCAGATCAACATTTTATAACCTTTCTATAAGTGGCACATTTTTCATTTTTTATTTATTTTTAGAGTAAATACATGTAGGTTCATTTTCATTTTAACGACAACAAGAAAAAAATGTGCAACTATGAAAACTATGACATTTACATGTACATGAAGACCAGTAATGACTCAAATGCATCATGTTTTTTTTAAACATTTGTATTTCAAAAGTTTACCTAGTGAGAATATAAAACCTTTCAGTCAAAGGCTAATATCAAGGTTTTGCAGAAAGACCGAAAAGTTCTCAGCATTGGATAACCAATCCAATTTATCCATGTACCAATATTTTTTTTAGATGAACTGCATTTTAAATATCAATATTTGATTATCAATTACCAGCTACAAAAGAAGAACCAAAAATAAACAAAAAATCCAAATTCTACACCCAATGGTAATCTTATGTTACAAAAGAGTACCGTAGTAGGATAGCCAAGAATTTTTCTCTCACATTAACATCAGACATGTGGTGTATAGAAAGCACTGATAAAGAGGTGCTAACATTCCTCAGATTACACATTACAGCTACAATATACACTAAAGTAACACTACAGTACACCCTTCAAGACCACTTTTACACCAGACTTACATAACCTTCACCACATTTCACTTGATAAACTATGACACTGTAGAAATTTGGGGAAATAACACCAAGGCTACGCAACATCAGCACCCAATGTTTTCTTTGAGCACCTCCCCCATCCCCCCTCCCCATCATCTGTCTTCTTCCCTTGATTGAATCATCAACGAAAAAATAGTGTGTTCAGTACTGGGATTTAAGGATTGTGCCCATACTATTGAGTTTCAAACACACTTTGGGCATACCTGCCAACATTTGAAAATGAGAATACCGCTAAAGATTTTTCAGAACGGTATTTCTTGGAAAATAAGAAATCTGTACCCTGTACGCACAAGCAGTGGCAGTGTAACTGGCAATACGTGGTAAATCTGTGCCAAAAAGCTAATACAAATTCGCTGCTCAATCATGCAGCCCTTCAACGCAAGCAATATGTGAACTCTCACATCGCGGCATATGAAAAAACAAGCTTAATTTGGCTTCAGCAATTTTGAAAATCCGGATTTTGGGGTCCTAAAAATCCAGAAGAATGGAATATTCCAGATTTTTCGGGAGGGTTGGCAGATATGTTTGGGTCAAGGTGAAAGAATCCATCTTGATAAAAAGGATAAATCCTTTACTGAATGAGGGACTCCGACTCATTGTCGCCTTTCTCGCTCCAGTGATCTCAAGGCAGTAGACAGCAAGTTGCTGTGCAAATAATCATTTGGCTGGAGTAAAAGTCCACAAACAGGAGCGGACAAAAGCTTGCCTACTAAATGTTAAAGTCGGAAGAAGCTACATATACATGTGATAATGACCCCAACCAATGAAGGTTTTCTGTATCAAGGCTTAACCGGTTCTATCCAATTCTATTTTCTGTGCAAACAAGTAGCAAATTCTCAAAATATAACATTTCCATTTCGGTCAAATGACTACTGTTGACAAACTAGCCCCGATTCGATCTGAAACCTACATGCTTACATTGATTCAAAGAAGAATATACAAAATGTTCAATATTTTTTATGTCATTCATGTACATGTATCAAAGTTTGAAAAAAGATATTTACCGTTAAATTGTGAAAAAATAAAACACACTGCTTGAAATTTCTTGGTATTTTATATGATCTTAAAAAAAAGCACCGTAGAATTAACTGTCTAGGGGGTTCTATTCATTTAGTAGGGTGTATAAAAATATGGCATAAAAAGTTTTAAATCTGAAGCAAAGACTGTAATAATGCAAGCATATAATTTGGGGGAGTGGAATGACTTGATTAGTTCTAAAAAGTCACTATAATCATACCCCCTCTTAAGTTTCTGATCTATTAGAACTGACCGTCTCTCTTTATTTAGCCCCTTTCCCTCTCATCCTCCTTTTCCCTTCTTCTCCCCTCCTCCTTCCTTCTGTCACTCCTTTCCCCTTTTGCAATACCTCTCACCCTGTGTTTAGTATATAATGCAAAGTATGAGATGATTATCCTGTTCTCTATGTCTCTCTACAACTACTACTACTACAGTCAAACCTGATTTAGTGACCACCTGTCTTTAAAGACCACCTGTCTATAAAGACCACATTTTTTGTTTCCTTGGGCGGTCGCTATGGACAGGTTTGACTGTAAAGCATTAACGATACACTTCTAAATTAGAAGGGAACTCCATACCACTCTAGTCTACTGAATGCAAAAGAACAAAAATCATCAAGTATATATACAAATCTTTGACGAAGGCTGTAATGGAAGGGCCAAAGAACCTCATAATTACCTGATAGGGTTCATAACATAAAGGATCACATGCAGGTCAGTGTTGACCCCACGTGGCCTGTGGCATTTTCTTGATATTAATTTCCTTTGGTAAACCCATGGACTACTAAACTCTCTACTTTCCCCTATGTTTTATACTGGGACCTTCCAGTTCCCGAATTGAGGGGGTTAACCTTTCCTTGAGTATATGCATCTCACCTTCCGAACTCTCACTCCAGGGGGGCGTTTCACAAAACTTGTCACCAGTGACAAATGACAATTTTTGTTACAAGCTACTGAAATCCTTGCCCATGATTGGTTTTCAGCAGATTTGTCACTGATTTTTGTGATTTGTCATTGAAAAAAGGCTTTGTGAAACGCCCCCCCCCCCGATCTCTATCTTACCCTGTTACTATAAATAAATCTATAAATATATAATCTGTCACATTATTTCATTTTCAACCGTCTACATACAGTACAAAAATTACACTTCCGATCGGCAACATTGCATTTCACCTCTCTAAAATTTTAGAGGTATATCCAGCCCCCTGCATCAAAGAAAAAAAATCTAAATATCTTTTCCCTTTGTTTAGCCAAGCAACTGGTTCATTGAAAAAGAGCACTTCCGAGTTTTAAACAAGTATTTGAAATTATATATTGATATGATTAGTAATGACTGCAATTTTGAAGCATAAATTCATTCTCATGTCAAATAACAATGCAGTGATTATGACATTTAGTCTTAACAATGATCATGATCAAATTTAACCGAATTATTATAAATAGATACAAAAATTATAAAAAATAAGAATCTGTAGTGAAGCAGCGCCTGGATAAACATCGGAAGAAATACAAAAATTATAAAAAATAAGAATCTGTAGTGAAGCAGCGCCTGGATAAACATCGGAAGGCTAACTTACATGCAATCTCGTTTCTCCTCCTCTTCCTCTTCAAATTTAACTTTTACATAATCTTTCATCTGCTTTCTACCTTCTCCTGCCACTCCATCCTAATCCCCTCTCTGTTCTTCTGTCTTCTCCTTTCGTTCACTCTCTCTATCCTCATACTCCTTTGGGCTCCGTGATTTCCTCCGCTTTAGCCGTAAGCTTCTCCTTAGCAGTGAACCTGTATTCACAAAAGGTACAAATACATGTACATACACAGATATGTCCATAGAAGTGACAACCAATTAAAAATCAGCTATTCAACCTGTTGAGCCACAAGGATCTATTTTTGGTCCTCTAATCAGACCATACATATATACATTAAGTTTCACACATAGTTGTGTCCATACAACTTGCAACTATTCAAAATTAGCTCTCCAGCCAGGTGTACCACAAGGATCTCCTTTAGGTCCTCTAATCTTTATAATCATTTTGACTTACATACCAACTTTTGTCCATAAACGTTGCAACCCTGTAAAGGTCAGCTCTTAAATCTGCTGTGCCACAAAGATCTATTTTTGGACCCTAATCAAACGATGTATTTATACATTCATTTTCACACATAATTATGTCCACACAAGTTGCAACTATTCAAAATTAAAATCTCCAGTCAGGTGTACCACAAGGATCTATTTATGGTCCTCTCATCATCATAGACATTTACAAGTACAGACCATGCAGCTGAAGTTTCTCTTCAGTGATTCTGCATTCACAGAGGGTACATTTGTAAATTTAGTTTCAAACATACTTATCTCCATACAAGTTGCAACTATTCAAAATTAAGCTCTCCACAAGGATCTCTTTTAGGTCCTCAAATCTTTATAATCGTTACAGTATATCTGTAAAGCTCTTAGAGACATATGTATTGAGCGCTATATAAAAGCAGAATATTATTATTTTATAATCATTTTGACTTAGTGCTGAGATAAATGGTTTCCCCGTAAATTATCTGTGATCTCTTACCTCGTCTCTCACCATTCTCCTTTCTCTGCTCCTTCTCTTCATCGTCAAGGAGACAGACGTTGGTACCGATCATGATGAGATCATCGCTGGAAGACACCAGGCCATCAGTCTCTTCTCCAAACTGAAGATCTAGGAGATTGCAAGAAAATTTTGCTCACAAACTCCATCCTTATCACAAGCAGGGTTGGCAAAAATCATTGTTTTATAAAGAGATATCAAGACCTGAGGTTATATTTTTTATTTGAATTGCATACTTCAGTTGTGATTCAAAATAAAAGAAAAGGCCAAGCCTCTTAAAGGCCCACTGCACTACTTATAGCTATTTGCGCCCTCTATATAAAAAACAATGCCTAATCGGTAACCATCCGTCCCCCATGATCCTCTTTATCATATATAAATTAGAGAGCTGAGTTGATGGGATAACCACTTGTCCAGTGATCTTGCAGGGTGGTCTAATCCTTCCTGTTCACTAGTATAGATGGGCTTTAACAAAAGATTTTTCCAATGATTAAGCCTGAAGCATTTTCATCACGGAAACCTCTTCACAGAAGTACTCTCTTTTTGTTCTAGTCTGTTGTAATTAGGGACCTTTAGATTTGCGTGGACTGATACGTGTGACGTCCATTCATGAAAGTGCATTAAAAGTATGTCGTCCGTAGCAATCCCCATTGTCTTTGTGCGAATCTAAAAGTCCCTATTGAGTGCTTAGACGACTTGACTGCTGAAATCGTGGTCAGCTGTACACCCCTCCATTACATACAAGTACATACCAAGGTAATTGGACAGGAAGCGGATGGCGGCAACGTTGTTGGTTACCATGGCAACGTAAGGGTCAAGGGGTCCTCGAGCACTGGTCAGCTTGGCGAGGAATTGAGGCACAATGAGGCTGAAATCAGACTGGCTTTGATGGACAGTCCCACTGAAATAAACAACAGAGCAAATATTGACCTTTACAATGCTAATGCTGTACGAGTAGGTGGTTCAATCCAGATGTTTTTAGCGAAGTGCCGCAACAAAAGTTTTGTGATTTATTTGTCAATTTATTGAAATGTCAATGTATTTCCATGAGGAAATAACATTTTAAAGATAAAAAAAAAAATTCCCTTCCATCTATCCCAATATATAGAAACAAAATAAGATTTCATGGAGCGAAGTTCCTGAATACCTCCATATTTGAGTAACACTCTCCATTTTTGAAAAAAATACATGTACACAATTAATTTTGAATCGTGCAAATCATGATCACAAATATAAATATTTGTTTGCAATTACCAAGTATATCGATGTTTCTGTTTTTGTTCATTTACAATAAGGTAATCATCCTGCGTGGACCAGAAGAGGCGTGTATACCTCCATATTTGAGTAACATTCTCCATTTTTGAAAAAAAGACACAATTCATTTGAATCACGCAAATCATGATCACAAATTTACATGTTGATTCACATTTGATAAGAAAGTATCTCAATGTTTCTGTTTTTGTTCATTTACCGTACGGTAACCATCCTGCGTGGACCAGAAGAGGCGTGGATATCGGGCACGAGTGAGAGCATGCGCGTGATGTTAGCTTTCCATTGGAACTTCTCCGTGTTGATGAAGAAGAGCGGTTGTTTGACATTGAGGTGACTGTCATCCAGGGGGAACATCCACGCATCAAATGCAACCCCACATCTAAGAGAAAGAGGAAGGCAGAGGATGAACGTAGATTAGTGACAACATTATTATTTCCTGGTAGATTCTAATGGAAGAAACCATCTGCAAGGAGGAACTGATGGGAGGAGGAAAGAGGGGCAGACCGACTAGGACACGAAAGTAGATTAGTGACAAATTTATTGTTTCCTCGTAGATTCCTCGTAGATTCCTCGTAGATTCCTTGTAGATGCCGAGGTGTCGTAGTTGAGAGGTTACGTCGCCGGACTGTGGATCACTATGTCCGCGGTTCAAGTCCCACTGCAGCACTAATATATCCTTTGGCAAGACTTTGATCTTCATTTGCCGGACTCAACACAGGTGATGTAAATGGGTACCTGGCAGGAATTAATTCCTTGAAATGCTAGAGCACCGTAATGGCAGCACAGCTAAAGCCGGGATAATAATCTCCAAGTTTGGAAGCGCTTACAGACTTAATTGTAATTCGGGCTATATAAAAGCTGAGCTGTATGGAAGAATAGATTGGCAAACACCGTCTTGCAAGGAGGAACTGATAGAAGAAAGAAGGGCAGACCTAGGGGAACATGGACAGATAAAATCAAGCAATGGACTGGCATGTCATTTGTGCAGCTGAAGACAGGAAGTTATCGTTTCCCTGTAGATTCAGTTTACAGTCTCCTATTTCCTATGTACAAAGTTAGGATTGATATCGATCGCAAATAAGACAGGGCCCAGGACTGTTTTTACCTTGCTTTTAGAAATAGAAATCTTATGATTCTCTTACTTGAATCGATCATCTCTACTTAGACAGGCAATAGTTGTAGCACCACCAAACGAATGTCCGCACAAAGCTACATCGTTTAGGTCCAGATGACCCTGCATAAACAAAATGAATAAAAAACATACCGGTAATCACAATAACATATTGGTAAATTGACATTTAGTATTATGCCAACACAGCCTGTCCCTGATTTGTCGGCGGCATTTTTTCTAAATCCAATTGTCTAATGTTTCACAAGGTATCATGTTTCTTTTTTAATTACCTGTAAAACATTTATGACAATTCAGCTCTCTGGCTCCGGCTGATTTGTCATCAACATCAGAAGGACGTGACACGACACTGGGGTCGCCTGAGCCAGTTTGTACGCAAAAACAGAGAGCTGACTATTAAAGTGAATATGCCGCTATACCAAATACATACAGATGGATTTAAGTTTATATGTGTTCAATAATTGGTTCAAATTCACTTTTAATGCCGTCAGTCTAGACTGATAGATGGATTAGAGTATATTGAGGGTTCAGTGACACAAAGACGTAACACCATTATTTGCCAAAAAGAGTATTTGATATCAAAATGTTCAGGAAAATGTGGGCTTTCCAGGAAACACAAAGACTTAACTTAACTCAACACCCTATTTAAGTCAATGGCTAGTGAAACATAGACGTAACTTCTTTAGGCCCAGGTGCTCTGTGACACATAAACCACTTTTTCTCAAAATGGCCAAAATGGAGTTACAGCTTTGTGTGACTGAAGGAAGCCACCTCTTTACCTGAAAGACTGTGAGATCCATATCAGGATCCAGATCGTTTTCTAAGTGACCTCCTTCATCAAGATCCTGAAGGTAGTCTAGTACTGCTATACACTCATCTTTCCTCTGGTTTACCTGTAAGAGAGCAATTAGAACACCATAGTCATTAAGAGAGAGAGAGGGGGAGAGAGAGGGAGAGAGAGAGAGAGAAAGGAGAAAGGGAGGGGAAGGGAGGGAGGGGAGGGGTGAGAGGGAGAGAGAAAAGGGAAGGGGGGTAGGAAGGTAGTCTAGTACTGCTATACACTCATCTNAAAAATTTAATGCCCTGGAACTGTGGAAGAGACATAATTTCATTTCATTTGCATAAAGTACCATAATAATCAATGGAGCAAAATCTCAAAATTCTGTGAAGAAGTTTAGTGTTCCAAATTTAGCTTTACCAGATAAGGCAAACCAAATCAAAATCGGTCAAAAAATGAGGGAGGAAAAGCAATTGTTATTTTTTGAATAAATTTGCATAAATTACCATAATTAATCAATGGAGCAAACTCTTAACATTCAGTGTAGAAGTTATGTGTTCCAAATTTAGCTCTACCAGATAAGGCAAATCAAATCAAAGTTGGTCAAAAAATGAGGGAGAAGAAGCAATTTTTGTTATTTTTGGATGTCCGATGTGCAAGAGTTATTTGTATGATACCCTGGCCATGTGATATCGCTTGGCCAGGATTCGGTCAACGCATAATTGACATTCAGTGCTTTATCGCGCAATTGTGTGAAAATAGTGCGCAAATACACTTCGCTCCTTGGCAACGGAGATACCACCACGCACAAATCGTGTGACCGAATTCTATTCGGCGCGACTGAATTCTGGGCAGAAAAATGCTCCGTCTTCTTTCAGAAGAATTTTGCTTATCATTATTCAAGACTCTAGATCTAGATTCTAGATCTAGATCTAAGTTAGACCTAGACTCTAGAGGGTAGTCTAGATCTATCAAATCCTAGAAAAATCTAGAGAAATAAATTTCTTCAGGGAATAATTTTCCTCAAATTTTTTGATTAGCAATTTCAGCCGATGGATGAATATTTCAAATGAAATTCTGTACATTTCTATGAAAGAAAACTGCTACACAAAAGATATTTTGTATAGCAGTCATGCAAAAATGCATAGCAAATTGCGATGCGATACCAGGAAAATTATTCCCTCTTCTTTTCTTCCACCCCTCCACCACCACACCCACCACCACCAAATTTGAGCTAGTCTACATGTACATTGTAGATACGGTACAGGCGCTTGTAACTGGTTCGCCTGAAGAAAAAAATCTCCCTCCGAGAGTCCGAGTCTCAACTTCTAAGTTCTAGTTCTAAGCAGTTCCCCAAAGTTGACAGCACTGACATGACAGTGATAACTCAAAAATAACTGATTGATAATCTCCTACGGCTAGTAACGACTACGATTACGAAGAATCGCTATGATAACCTAAAATCTTTACAAAACTTACCAAAAGTAGCTAGCTCCACACGATTCTTGCCTCTCTTCTGCGGTACCGCGGTGATACAGTGCAGCCGCCGGTAGCCAAACCTAGAGCGTGCAGTGCAATGTCATAGACTAGTAGTGCACAGATTTCGTGTCTCAATGATCACGTACTGTACTTGTATACAGACGTGCACTTGGGCATCCTAGCTACATGTACACCTAATTCATGCATAGATTGCGCAATGATAGGCCGACCTATCTTTGTGCGAGAACGTGTAGCGAATTAGTTGTAATTGGATGCAGAATGTACACTAGGGTAAACGTCTATTCACCTATGTATTCCGTACCTATTCACTCTATTATTTAGACATCGCGACCTAGTAAGAATGCGGACCAAAATATTTCGGTCTCATACAAATGGCATTGTGAACAAAATTTAATTGGGGAAGACTGAAAGGAGGGAAAGGGGGCAGGGGTGGGTGAATCGGATCAGATCGAGTAGGCTCTTACTTTATTGACTGCTCGATTAAAAAAATATCATCCTGTTTTTATTTATTTATTTCGTCATCCAATGGAAATTTAAAGGGAGGGGGGGGGGGGG
>BEXV01001794.1:77009-87516 GCA_003118195.1 Hemicentrotus pulcherrimus
ACAGATCAACAATCAGAGACTGACACCAACAGAAAGGGAAAGAGAAGGACACATATACAAAGTCACAAAGTTGCAGATGTAGAATGAGAGGGAAAGACTTGTAAACATGAGAAAGATATCATTAAGGAGAGACAGAGACAGAGAAAAGGAAAGAGACAGACAGACAGACACATTAACGAGAGGCAGACAATTATTTAGTCAAAAGTTTCAACAACAAAAAACGAAAGCCATACCAAAAGAAAGATTTTGAGGATATATGTGCAGGAGATCTTGCCTCAATTCCCCCCTCTCTCTCTATGTCTCTCTCTCTCTCCCTCTCTCTATCTCCCTTTCTGTCTCTATTCACGTTTCTATTGATATACATTCTTTGTATATATGGGTTAATTAGTAAGGTAGTCTGTAGATATTTAAAAAAAAAAAAAAAAATTGCTCTATCATTTTTGAGATGCAACCGATCATTATTTTGACAATATTGATAAGCCCAGTTCTTCATGATGACCTACAAACAAATTTTGATTTCTAAGCTACACGCAATTTCCAAAATCTTCCTCTTCTCTTTATCTTTTGGAATTGCCCAAATCAATGGTTATTTTCAACAATTTATAACCACAAAAATCTTGTAATAATCTCATGCATTATGATCGGATCAACGAACTTTGTAAATGTGGAAATGTAACTCACGGTTGTGCAAGAGAATGCGCTTGCCATCAAGGCAAAGGAACTTCCCATCCATGTTAGTATCATCACACCCCAGCCAGATGATCTGGATGCCGAGGTCGGCTTCGCCCAGGAATTCAACGATGAAGTCGAACTCGGATCTTACGTTTGGTATGAAGGGGAAAGATCCGAGCTCGCTGCAGAGCTGCAGGGCCTGCTCGTACGGGACGGGACCGGACCAAGCCAGGCGATAGCAACTATTCGACCTCCGCAACCAACCAGCCGGGCACGTTCGATCTAGAAATGGGTAATAATAATATTAATAATGATAATGATAAAAGTATTTTTATTAATAATGACATTGACAATAATGATAATAATAGTTATATTGATATGGCGCACGTAGCTAGGGTAGATAAGTTTTATCTTTTAAATTTGCATATAACATCGTATCATACATTAAGAGTTAGGGTTAAGGTTATAATGTATAGGGTTAGGTCTATAAGGTTAGAGTTAGGGTTAGGGTTATAGGGGTGTGGCTAAATAACATACTACAAAGTAATATACCATCGTACCATATAGGGTATAAGGGTTAGGGTTCAGGTTAGGGTTAAGGTTATAGAAACCTCCCTCTCCGACTGATTAAAATAATGCCTACCACACAAATGGTGTTGAGAAGAGGGTCGAAACATTGTAATAGGGGATACACGTCCTCTAGAGAGAGGACAAAAAGGGGTAGACCGAAGGTCCCCATTTAATTTATCTTTCGGGAAATTTAGATTTTCGTACATCGGAGAGGACTTAAAGCCGTCGGTCCCCTGGTTGGCTACTTACAAGCATAAAAAATACTTACTTCGCAGTCAGGTAAAACAAAACAAACATACAAACACCCTCGTGTGCAAATGGCGAAAATATAGCACCCCCATGACATTCTCAGCATGCTTGTCCACACCATTATTCATTCACAGTTATTCTCNACTTTGGTTTTGTGTAATTTGTATTTCAAAGTGAACACAAACTCGAAATCGGTCATCTTACTTACGGCTGCAGCAAATAAAAAAATCATTCACGAACAATTTTGGGCATGCACGCCGGTGTTGGAAGGATTACATTCTTCCAACCATCTGTCGACAATGTGGCGTTGTCGGCTAAAACTCAAGACGACATGTCGACAAAGATTTTTTTTCTCGATGACAGCACTAGCGCTAACATGCATAGCCATGTACATGTAGTAGTCTATTGCGAAACAACTACATGTAGGTCTATGTTAGACCGAAAACTTCAGTCTCTCTAATCGTCAGCCGTTCTGCTGAGACTACGTCTGGCTCACTAGACCTCCGATTATAGAGACTGAAGTATGTCCTATCAGGACTGTGCGGGACTGTAGGGTACAAATGGTTCGGTTCCACCGGACCGCGATGAATGAAATATGCAACAAGATTTTTACTCTTTACATCCTCATAACTGCTGCAATTATAATAACAAGGGAAAAGCTCTCGGCGGTCTCGCCTGCATAACGCAATTCAAAATGATAAACCACAACGTCAATGGCATAGCGCTTATCCGCATCTCGCAACAACAAATATCGTAAATTTTATGTCGTACACTTTTGAACTGGTCAAAAAAAAAAAATTTAATGCCCTGGAAGAGACATAATTTCATTTCATTTGCATAAAGTACCATAAATAATCAATGGAGCAAAATCTCAAAATTCTGTGAAGAAGTTTAGTGTTCCAAATTTAGCTTTACCAGATAAGGCAAACCAAATCAAAATCGGTCAAGAAATGAGAGAGGAAAAGCAATTGTTATTTTTTGAATAAATTTGCATAAATTACCATAATTAATCAATGGAGCAAACTCTTTACATTCTGTGTAGAAGTTAAGTGTTCCAAATTTAGCTCTATCAGATAAGGCAAATCAAATCAAAATTGGTCAAAAAATGAGGGAGGAAAAGCAATTGTTATTTTTGGAATAAATTTGCATAAATTACCATAATTAATCAATGGAGCAAACTCTTAACATTCTGTGTAGAAGTTAAGTGTTCCAAATTTAGCTCTACCAGATAAGGCAAATCAAATCAAAATTGGTCAAAAAATGAGGGAGAAGAGGCAATTTTTGTTATTTTTGGATGTCCGATGTGCAAGAGTTATTTATAGACTATGATACCCTTGCCATGCGATATGATATCGCTTGGCCAGGATTCGGTCAACGCATAATTGACATTCAGTGCTTTATCGCGCAATTGTGTGAAAATAGTGCGCAAATACANAGGGGGAGGGGGGGGGGCAGATATTCCTAAAAGTAAAAGCTGTTTTCCATATGCCTCAACATGACTGTTTACACATTTTGTCGGAAAATTAGGTACGGATTTTCGTCTTCTTCTTCATTTGGCTTGGTGAAAAATGTTCGGTATAACGACAAGATCGATTCTGAATGTAAAATAAACTTTAGTTTGTGTTATATTCCTTGAGTCATCTCTCAAAATTAAGATATCGTGCAAAATTCACCAAAGGCCAGTACAAATCAATACCAAAAGACCGTGTCAAAAAGCAAAAAGAAAAGGACCAAGTACTCAGCTTAGACCAATATGAATACAATGGGACCGGACTTGAAACAAACATTTTATAAAATTTTTATCGTGATTATCTTTTCCCCTTTTTCTTATCTTATTTTCCCTTTTCCTTTAATTTGTTTTTGTGTTGATCTATGAAAAATAGACTTTATAAATAAATTCATTTTTTCTCTCAAACTTTGTAATCATGATTATTATGAAATGTGAATTATCATTTTTTTTTTTTTATTTTTGCTTCTGTAAAAATTTACTTGTAACTTTGTATGAAATATAAAGCTTTCTTTGCCATTTTATTTAGGAGAGGAAAGAATAAAAAAAACTTACAAAACGGAAAAGGAGAAAATACAAGGAAAAAAACGAAATGAAACAATTTGAATAATTCTAAAGATCATCAATACCTTTTACTGTAATACCGAACGAGCAGTCGGCGGAGTTTCCCGCGGGATCTGTAGCCGTGGCAACCACAGTATAATCCCCGGCATCCCACAATCCTTCACTCATATCCGTTGTAACAGTCACCTGACCCGAGTCGTCTTCGGCGTCGATGGGAGGCCACGTGACATTCGCGGAAAACTCACCAGTTGCTAAGTAGACAACTTCGCTCTCTGGACAAACAATGGTCGGAGGTGTGGTATCTGTAATTGAAATAAAAAATAATGAAAGATAAAAAATAAATAATTAAATGCAATTAAGAGAAGCAAATTTTTGTCGTCAATTTGACAAAAGAGAAACACAAATTGATTATCCCTCTGTATTGAGTGATCGTTTCGCCCGTCATTGCCGTATTGTATATACCAAACAAGATCACGAAAATTTACCTTTTTACAATAAATATTGAAACAAAAGTGGTGAAAATGAAGAAAACATAACGAAGATGGTTAAATTTATATTCAAATGAAGAATATATATTTTCTTCCACGTTGACATAAATCAATTTAATTAATTTTATGTTTATCATACATGACTTGTAATATACTAATTTCTTAATCTTATCAATATTCATTACATATTCATCTGTCGTAAATACGATTTCGACATCTCAACTGTTAAACGTGATTATTTGTGTGTGTGTCATTTTACCAGTAGGCATAAGTAAAGGACGTACACAATCCAGGAATTTCATATAATAATAAATAATAAATAATAACTTTTTCATTTCTTATATGTCGCTTTTCAGGAGGGCCCTATCAAAGCGCCTTACAGATCTTTTCAAGAACAGATTTATCTTACAAACCTTGAGTCCGTGTAGTCAGTCTGTGTGTAGTCGGCCTCTGTGTTGTCGGCCTCTGTGTTGTCGGTGTTGTCGGTGTTGTCGGTCTCTCTGTTGTCGGCCTCTGCGTTGTCGGTCTCTCTGTTGTCGGCCTCTGCGTTGTTTCGGGAGGAGAACTTGTGGTCGGCGCTTCAGTTATTACGCGGACATCCACCCCCACTACAAGTTGGAAAGATCAAGATTGCAACAACAAAAAACGTTAGGCTATTGGAGAGAGAATTAACTTGTTTTCATAATATATTAGAGAGAGAGAGAGAGAGAGAGAGAGAAAAGCGTGTGAGATGGGTGGGTGCCGTATGCTGTGTTTATTCCAACGTGAATGATGTGTCAAACTGACTCTGAGATACGAAAAGAGGCAAATATACCAATGAACAATGATGAAGGGATAGAAATAGAGGTAGAAAGTTTAAAAAGCTATACATATCATTTTAAACTGTTCGAAAATGACAGATAACGTGGATATGCGCGTGCGCGTGAGAGGGGAGAAACAGATTAAATGCATCGAGAAGAAAGAAAAAGGGAGAAAGAGAGAGAATATAATTTATAACGTGTATAATCATACAGTCAAACCTGTCTATAGCGACCGCACAAGGGAAACGTACACAAAAGGTAGTTTTTGTAGACACGTCGACTTTGTTCCTTTAGTACATGTTTTAATGAGAAACCATTCTCAAGGGAAATAAAAAAGGTGGTCTTTGTAGGCAGGTGATCATTAAACCAGGTTTGAATGTATAATTGAATTTATAAATACATTTTAGAGAGAGAGAGACAGACAGACAGACAAAAGGGATGGGGCTTCCAGATGTCGAAACTCTGACATGGAAAAAAAAAAGAGAATACCATCGGTGACAACGAATGATGTCGTATCGACACCGAGTTCGTCCAGGCCGCCATCATCGGCTGCGTCTTCAATGACGGCTTGGACCGCAGCTTGCACATCCTCCTCGACCTTCTTGAGTCGGTCTTCGATGGACCCTGCTGGCGTGGTCGTGTCTCCCGGGGCGGTCACGGGTGGAGAGAGAAGTCGGATCACGAAGTCGACGATGACGCTGCCAGAGCTAGAGAAAGACATTTTGTAAGTATTACCAAAGTTTAAAGCCCGTCTGTTCTATTTTGGCCAGGGGGATTAGGCCACAATACAAGGTCACTGACAGTTGGTTATTCAAATCAGCTCTCAATTAACATAATAAAAAAGGGATCACGGGGGACCAACAGGCACTGATTAGGCATTGTTTGGTATATAGAGGGCGCAAGTAGCTATACGTAGTGTAGTGGGGCTTTAAATCGTGTTATCAGCGTAGTGCTCTCCTGATAAATATGTATCTCTTACATAATCAGGCTGCCGGAGCTATTATAGCCGGGTTGGTACTTTCCTAAGCTTTTTGGAAGCGCATAGGGACGTTACATCATAATTGGATAACATAATATGCGCTATACAAGAACGGAATATTATCATTAATTACTATTCTTAATCAGTAGTTAACACGAGAAACTTAATGTTAACTTTAAGAAATTATAAATTTCATCGACATGCTAAAGGGAGTATTTATTGCCCGACATGTCGAAAATTTTTTGAATGAAGTTAAAAGTATTAACAGGATAGCGTGATCTTAGATAAATATTTCGATGTTATAGAAGCAGAACCTCGCTTAACATCCCATGATGAACTTTCTCGAGCCTAACCGTAATTCGGCTGAATTGTAATTTTCTTTTTTCACTCTTAAAGTACAAGCTGTGACATTTTCTTCATAACAATATTGCAAATTCTATCTGAACTTGTACAAGTCATGCTGAATTATAATCTTAAATGCTTTTCTTTTTGCACGAACCTAAATCCATTGACTTGTGTGCCGTTAAATACGCCACTGAGATCGCTTCCATAGAAGACGGCGTCCATCTTGAAGAAAAGAAAAGAAAAGAAAAGAAAGGGGGAAATGCAAGATTGTCCGATAGGTAATTGAAATAAGAACTATGTAGGAAGAATAAAAAGAAAGAAAGACCCTTGGTCATAAACTCCAAATAAGTACGACACCACCCTCTACATGTCCGAAAATGTTGAACACACGTACACAAACACCCGCACGCACGCACGCTCACAAGCAAACCCACACACAAAATATTATGCATCAATAACAGGGCTGCTGAACTCTTCACAGTCTGGGCCCCAGTCTTATACATATTGTGATTAATCGCAACTTATTTGCCATTGATATCAATCTCAACTATACTCATGATCAGAGGATATAAAACACTGCAAATTTGCGATTGATTCTGATAAATCACAACTCTTTATAAGAGGTTTAAGGCATCGTACCTTCAAAATGCAGCATAAGTTAGTGACATGGACCGAACATATATATTTACGAAATATCTTAAATCTTGTCTTCTTACCGAGTTGGTGAAATTGTCAGCCAGTGATTTGTACTGAGGTGACAGATCGTTATTATACTGAGGGATGAAAGCTCGGTTCGACAGACGAACGGTGGCATCTAAGTTTACTCCAACTAAAAACAAAAAGGAAAAAATGAATATATATATGAATAAATCAAAGAGATATTGTTTTGTATATAATTACAGGTGAAGTCCATCCTGATATTAATTTGGTTTTAATAGAAGCAGAAAATGAGAGGAACAGGTCAGTTAAAGTTTGAGCAAATTCCGATTGAAAACAACAAGGCTATGAATTTTTGAAGTTGCGATCAATCACACATAACTATTGGCAACTCTTCAATGTATTTTATCAGCTCCCCTTCCATTTGCTCTATACTGGAATAATACGAAATTTTTACTTCAAGAAGATTTTCAATCATACATGCACCCTTTATGTAATTATTACAAACATGTTTCTATTTAACGTCTGCATGGACAAAATCTATTCCGTCGTCAAAAAAGAAGAAAATTAATGTTCATGAAATTTTCGTACAGTAAAATTTGGAGAGGAGCTCACAAGATACGTCACAGTGTAAATAATTAGAAATGTCCTATAACCTTAGATGTAGTCGGAAAGTAACACGTGGGAAAAAATATCTTGAGCTTGCCCGTAACGAATTTATAGGCCTTTTATGTTATCGGTTTACAGTTTTACTCGTATGCTTGGTGTCGTTCTAGTTGAATATCTGCAATTAACTGTCTTATTGCTTGTTTGTTTTGTACATTAATTTGTTTAGATATTTATTTGTTGTAACTATACATGTACATATTCATAGCATTACTTCTTGCATTTGCAAGTTTTACATATTATTTTATAATTCACTGTATATTTATTGTTATCTTTTATGTATGTGGACCCCTTTGAAAATCAGCTGTGCTGAAAGGGCCACCCACCCTATGACAGGAAATAAATAAATAAATAAATAAATAAATAAATAAATAAATAAATAAACAATCAAAACAAATATCAACGAAAAATCAAGAAAAGACATACACATATACTCTTTAAATAGGCACTGGATTGACACCGTCACGCAGATGGATTTTTTTCCAAATTCGCACAACAGTTCAGAAATTGTCCTGTTTTACTTAATTTATCCATACTGTTGTCTAACATATGAAGTAAATTCTGAAGTAAACCCATTCTGCCAGAAGCAGCTTATAGATACATACCAATGACTATTGAACCCCCTGTATCGGTTGGTCGTGCATCAGTTGGTTGAATCGTCACTAGATTAGAAGAAAAAAAATAACAAAGACTTAGCACGCTATTCACATTTATAGACTTGCTCGCATACATCATTACAAAAAAAATCTCTATAGGACCGGTACAACATTTGGTAGATTATGGTAGATTACTGTCTTTCCTATTTTAGTGTCACGGCGTGACTCGAACCGCCAAATTGTGATCCGCAGTCCGAAGACGTATCCATTTGACCACGACACCTGTACAGCACTTTTACGACTCTATGGCCCGAATTCACAAAGGAGGTTTGTACACGAACCTAGGTTTATGTGCGTCATAATGACGCGTTTTGACGAGTTTCAAACCATGGTTTGTCTGAAACGCATCGCAACGCGTCATAAAATCATGACGCACATAAACTTAATTTTGTCTACACACCTACTTTTTGAATTTGGGCATATAAAAATTTCATTTTCATTGCTTCATCCAAAGATGGAACAAATATCTTGAGATGGCCTTTAGATCATAAAAGTGATACAAAAGTATTGAAGGAATTCCTTCCCACTGGTATACATTTAACGTAGAAGTGTCGTGGTCGAGTGGTTTAAGGCGCTTGACTAGAGATGCGAAGGTCGTGGGTTCGAATCCCGACACGGCACTAATATCCTTTGGCAAGATATTAACCTGCACTTGCTACTCTCCACCCAGGTGTCAAATGGGTAACGGTAGGATGCGGCCGTCATTGTTAGTCAAATAGCTTGTGAGCGTATAACGCCCGGCTGGAATGCTCCCCAGGGAGTGGAGATTGTGCACACAGCGTGTGCGGGCAAGCACTGAATCCAATGACCGGGGTAATAGTATATTTGTAAAACGCTTAGAGACATTTGTATTAAGCGCTATATAGAAACTGAATATTATTATTATTATTATTTATTTTACACCTGGAAATGGATTCCTGTAGATCGATATCTTGCTTATTTATATCAAGGGGCTTTCATTTTGGTTTTTTTTTTTAATCGATAAAAGTAATTCGGCGCATATTGCAAGAAATCGCCCTTTATCGTATGATACAAATACACCTTGGCCCATTGCTTACTGGTACCTGGTTGTCCCAATGTTAAACCTATGGAAATTGATAATTCAGCAGCCATCGGGTTAATTAGGTGCTAAAACATGACTGATATAAAACTCACCTGTCAGCAATGGCTTATTTCCTATTGTATCAACAAGGAAACGAGAAGAAGAGATAGTTTGAAAGGAATTAGTATCAATAAAACTCATTCATTTTGCAACATTCAAACATTCATTTTGAAGCCTAAGTTCATAATGTGGATGGGTAAACAATCGAAAGAAATGAAGTTAAAACAAATTATGCCTGTCAACAGACACTATAAACCTATAACAAAAGACATTAGAAACCTAACTAAAACAAACATTGAACGAAACAAAACCCCAATACAAACAAACAAACAATTTGCATTTGTGATAATTTCGGGCTCAAAAGCTTCGTTCATAAAAGTCATCGGCTCAGACTATTTTCTTATAATATATTTCGTTATCTGTTATTTTTCCATAGTTTTGGTACAAAACGTCACAATTAATATTTCCTCCTTATGATAACGTAGCAAAAGTTGATAGTATATACCCGCATAATCGAGAGTAAAATGATCAAAATGATCAAAAGCTATAATAGTTAAAGCTATGATTATTGTTTCAACGAAAATATAAAAGGTGTTGCAAAGTTTTGGGAAATTTTAAAAATTGGATGGATAGCAATTCTTTCAAAGGTATATATATTTGGATGCCCCTGTGGACGTTTTATAAGCCTTAGAAAATTTAGCCCCTAAAACAATTCTGTTTTCGAGAAATTGAATAAGTCAAAATTTACCGGTGCTCCCGGTTAATTTCAAATAGCGCCTGAGGCCATTCCATGGTAGCTGCGGCCATGACAATCTCAGAATATGCAAAGGTGAAATATAATATCCAAACGGGAATAGCAAATTGGTCGATTGTAGTTAAGAAACATTGTTTTCAAGCTAAAGTTATGTCAGTCGTGTGTGTGAGAGAGAGAGAGAGAACTATACAACATAAAGATTTTATTTTTTTACCTTAAAGTGCTCGGGAATAATCTCACTTGGGTGGGTGCTGACGCACATCTCTTATCTTAACTGATCATTTTTTTTTTTTATATTAAGCCAATTAACTAAGTTTTGACATCGAGAAAATATCGTTTTCTTCATGAACTATAAAGATGCCATAAAACGAAAAAAGAAAAGAGAGCAACTCGATGTACTGCATAAATTATGAAGTGAAGTCGATCGCCTGAATTTGGAAATTTTAACAAATCTCGGGGGTGGGGGGGGGGGGGGGGGGGGGGGGGGGGGTTCCCATT
>BEXV01001795.1:0-16448 GCA_003118195.1 Hemicentrotus pulcherrimus
TATTTTTATAGAGTAGCCAACAATATTTAGTACCTGACCACAGGCGTATCGTACATGTCCGCTTTCTTATTGTTAAATAGAATAATGATGATATATCATAACATAGCCTTTCTATCGCAAACTGATAAGCTGTCCTCACATTTTGCATACGTATTTAACATGTGGTTATTGATCCGCTTAGGATTATTTTAAAAACAGGAATGTCATTATAATCGTCCTCTGATTAAGATAGCGTTAGATAATGAAAAATAGATTAGTTAAAGAAATCCATATAAAAGACTCAAAATGTTGTTCTTGTCGGAAACCGGACGATAGGTTCTTCAAGATGAAGCTGTTTATTCTTGTTGCTCTCGTTGCTGCGGCTTCAGCCGTACGATATGACGGGTGAGTCTCAAATAATCACTAAACTTTATTTCATTGTGAGGGTTACTTCAATACCTCTAAAACTTTGCTTCAGGGACTTTTTAAAAGATATCTATATACATACGTCATTGCAACAAATTTTCATTAAAGCACCTCTAAAGCGTTGGGAGTCCCAAATTCGCCCCAAATTTGATGGCAAATTTCACTTAAACTGCATCATAATATGAAAGAAGATGTAAATTCAGACACACTTCTGCAAAGACCCCCAAATGTGTTTGAAGACAATATTGACAAAAGAATACATGATTAGGGTTTTCTGTTGTACGCAGAAAAATAACCTAAATTTAGTATTCTTTCATCAATATTCGACTTCAAACATATTTGTTTAAAAAATCCTTGCAGAAATGTGTCTTAAATGTATGATAGTTCCAATAAAATAAGTAGATTGTCAGAAGATATCGATAACATAACTGTTCCGTAATTATAGAATTTCTTGAATATCCCATATAATCTCTATTATTCCTATTTATGTGTATTGCTTTGTTTCGTTGTGCCGTAGGGAATTATATTATTAACCTAGTACTCAATTATCTATATCGTATCGTTTTTTAAATTAACATAGGTATGTGCAACTTTCAAAAGCCTAATTTGGCTTTTTACGCACAAACCCTTTTTCTTGTCCTTTTCTTTTCATTCTTTAGAATTTGTTGTTCATTTGTCATGTTTGTAAATGATTCTGAGTAACTTCTTGCTTTTGTATTATGAGTATTTTTTGTACTGTTTTTATGATTTATTTCTATTTTTGTATTTCGCTATGTTATTCTGTATGTATATCCTTATGTATATGGTATCATTGTTTGCTTTCTAGAATGAAATGGAAATAAAGTAATGAATTAAAAAAATATATATAATAAGAAATAAATGTTCCATTGCATGTTTTCTCTTTCGGTATTCACATTTATTTGTATCATTTTTATTAGATACCAAGCTCTTCGTGTGGAGCCACGGGATGACCTTCAGCTTGACTTCCTCAATTCATTGCAAAAGGAACTAGAAGGAAAGGTACGTATCAAGTGGACACAGTTGGATCTCAGAGTGTGAACACCCCAGTGTGATCACAGAGTGTGCGCACCACAGCGTGGTCACAGTGTGTGAACACCCCATTGTGATCATAGTGTGCATGCACAATAGTGTGAATACAGAGTGTGTGCACCGCAGTGGAATCACAGAGTATGTGCACCACAGTGTGATCAGAGAGTGTGAACACCATAGTGTGATCACAGAGTGTGCGCACCACAGCGTGATCACAGTGTGTGAACACCACAGAGTGATCAAAGAGTTTGTGCACCGCAGTGCAATCACAGAGTGTGTGCACCGTAGTGGAATCACAGAGTATGTGTACCAAAGTGTGATCAGAGAGTGTGAACACCACATTGTGATCACAGTGCGCATGCAGCACAGTGTGATCAAAGAGTTTGTGCACCCCAACAGTGTAATCAGAGAGTGTGTACACCACCGTGTGATCATAGAGTGTGAACAACACAGTGTGGTCACATAGTGTTAATCACTAATGTGGTCTCAGAGTGCAAGCTCACAGTGTGAATGACAGAATGTGATCACAGAGTATATGCTGTGAAAACCAAAGTAGGATCAAATATTTGAATTCAAGTGTGAACACAGTAAGTAAATATCAAAGTGAGATCCCAGATTGAAGGAAAAAAAAATATCACAAGATGAAAGCACAGCTTAAGCACTGCACTGTGATCACTGAGTGTAATGTGAACACTCAAACTGTTCGCAATATGCGTAGTAGTGTGTCATTTCGAATATATTTGATGTTCCTGTTACCAAACAGAAAATTACCTGGAAAACTACGATAGTTAATCATGTACTCCACTAGTTGTGAAGTAGTAATCAATTAATGTTCCCCTCCTTCCATAGATATCTTTCTGGTCTCAACCCCTGACCACAAAGCGGCCGACCGACATCGTGGTCCAACCTCGTTTCCAAGATGACCTCAAGGAAATCCTGGATGCCAAACAGATAAAGTACTCTGTCATGATCGATGATGTCCAGACCCTCATCGACTCTCAGTCCCGCTCCGACGATGATGTCAAGATCAGTGCAGATTTCGACTACAGTGTCTACCACACATACGACGAGGTGAAGTTTTCCTAACGAAAAATCAATTTAAGAAAAATAAAATTGAAAAGAAGAGCTTAAAATGTGAAAGTAGTATATTTCATTTAAAAAAAAAATAAGCAATTTATGTATTGAAAGGCAAAGATTGACAAGTGTTTAATAATCTCAAACTGGTTAACTGGTCAAGATACTAGTATAGGTGTACATTTCTACATTCAAGATATTGCATGCCGTTCAGAGGAAAACCATGTAAACTGTCATTTGTCTGTTTATCTATAAAGCGGAATAGATACCAAATGATGCAGAATGTCCTTCTCTTATCTCAATTCATTTGTGTACGTCATGTTATTTTAAATCGTTAATGGATGTCATCAATTTATACCATAGACTGAAGCAATGAATGGTGTACTTCAGCTCTTTCAAGATGAATTATATTTTCGATCATCTTCTGGCTTTTGAATGTCGTTTTTGTTTTATCATATGACTTTATTTTTTAGGTTTCATTATTTTGACTGGTATTTTTTACTCTTTTTATAGATCCAAGCTTGGGTATTTGAGATCACTGCTGCACACAGCGCCATTGCTCAACAATTCCAGATCGCTACGTCTTCTGAAGGCCGTGCTATCAATGCTGTAAAGGTAAGAAATAACATCTTTACTGTTACAACTCTAATTTGTTCTTTTTATCTTCATGAACAATTTAGCGTACGCGAGTCGACTTATTTGAGGAAAAACGAAAAATGTATAATATTTCTCTTGATAAAGTCTTCTCATGTTCTTTGCAGGATCGAGATGATTATTAAGACTGATGGGGCTACCCTCCATAAATAAGAACACATCATTTAAAAAAAAAAAATTATCATCGAGATCTGTTAAATCCTCTTTCGTCACTCTCTCTCTCTCTCTCTCTCTCTCTCTATTTCTCCCTCTTTCTCCCTCTTTATTCACCGTTTCTTTCATAGTTTTCCCTCTTTCTCTCTCAAATTATTTCTCACATTTTCCCCCAACATCCCGTCTTTACCTTTTAGATCAGTACTGGGGGTTTTGGTACAAAGAAGGCTGTCTACTGGCAGGGAGGTATCCACGCTCGTGAGTGGGTTTCGCCAGCTACTGTAATGTTCATCACGAAGTCTGTAAGTAGTGTTGCTTATTAAGTAAAAATCGATTATGAGACCACATAATTTTAAAAAGAAACACTTCAGAAATCTTTACATCATGAAATAGTAATCCTAGACATAGAAACAAAAGGTTTAGGGATCAAAAATATGCTTGATGCTGATGATTGTAAGGTATTTTCTCTTAAGCATTGTTCAGCACCAATGTGTTAATTTGGTCCCTAGCAGGTTCTATTCCTCGTGATGCACTCTGCGCTCCGATGCGATACAGCCTTTTCAAATCTTTCTATTCCTCAAATAAAACAATTTATCTCGATGCATTTTAATATAAACTAATTAACTGTAATGTAGTGAAATGCATCACACCATTATACGCATTTGCTTCAATCCCAATCAGTACAAGCCAGCTCAATTAAAAACAATCCATTTCAAAACAATGTGATCAAACATTATGTTTGACCCTCGTTCTGACTGACTCTACCTTATTTCTCCCATGACAGCTGCTTGAGAACTACGGAGTGGACAGCGATGTGACTGAGATCCTAGATAAATTCGATTACTACATCGTACCGTCACTCAACGTCGATGGATATTCTCATACATGGACTAGTGTAAGCATAGACCACGAAATCGGGGGGGGGGGGATGCCCCTCAAACTTTTCAAGGGGGCATACTCGAGTGGTCGAGTGTGCCCTCTCCCTCCGTTTTCCCTTTTGCAAGAAAGTAGAGAAAAGTAGCATCAGTTTCATCACAATAATTTACCATAGTAATGGATCCAGAAATCATTTAATTTTTAGTGCAATCAAATGCAAACTTTCGGCATTTCAGAATCAATGCTACCTCGAATATGAGCACAGATCGTGTATCAGGAAAGTGGACAAAAAACTCTATCTACATGTACCATAGGCACCGGAATCAAGGGCGCAAAATCCTTCCATCTTACACACCGGAGGATTTGGACAAAATAAGACTATAATTATGTTCTGCGGCGTTCTAATGCTCTTCTAATACAAGGTTCCCCATTCTAAGACCGATATTTTGGCATTAGATCTCTATGTCCTCTTACATTATAGAAGCAGTGTAAACCTGTTGAACCGTGTACTCAAGGTGTCAGAAGATCTGTCCTTCTTCAAGAGGATGGAACTCGTTCTGATCCCCCCCCCCCCCCCTTCCCTTCACAAAATCATGATTTATTCAGCGTAAAGATTAGCTCTATCGGGCTGTAAATGCAATGTTTAAACAGTTTTTTTTCTTCCAATAATTCATTTGGCCCTCAAAAAGACCTTTCTAGAAGAAAAAAAATGAAATTGTGCTGTATTGGCAATATATCAAGCATGCACTAACAAGATCAGAGAGTATTAACAGTAGAATAGCGTTTCTCAAACAGAGTGAAACGAACTTGTTTATGAAATAATACATTTTCGTTTATAATGTTGTCATAATTATTTTCTTGATATCATAGGACCGTTTGTGGAGAAAGACTCGATCAATTAACAGTGGTAGCGTTTGCCGAGGAGTAGATCCTAACAGAAACTATGAGTATAAATGGGGAGGTACGTACACATAGGCTATTGCCATATAGTTTTTCACCTACGATAATTTCATAAATTCAGTTCCCCTAATCATATTGGCAGATTTATACCGGATATTGTAAACCTACAATAAATAACTAATTGTAGTTAAATACTATCATTTTTATGCAAGCCGTTATTAAAATTTTATTCATAATTTCATTTCTAAATTTTTGTTTAGGATTCATTTCCGTTTACCCTAATCGATTTCAATTTCTGCACTGATGTCATATAGATTTCCGTTAGATATATATTAAGACGAATAATTTACACAACTCTTCACTTGAATGTGTAGGGCCATCCCTCCGTCTTCCTTTTTATAAGTGTGTCTTTAGGATTGTAAATATATATGTTTTGATGGGTTTTTTTTAATGACGGAAAATATAAAAAATACAAATAAAATATTACAATAAGTGTATGAGAGAGAAAGAGTTTATGTGCTACTTTTTAAAAATTATTGTTTATCTTTACCCGAAGTTTAATTTATCTGTCCTACATGTATGAGTAGTATTTTTAATAATTAAAATAAAGGAGTATACTGTTTATCAATGGTGGGTTTGGTGCTATAAAGGACTTTACCTATTAAAATAACGAATTGACCAAACTGCTCAATCCTACCACAGTTTGATATGTTACATAATACCCCACATTGCCAATGCTGTAAGTCAATGTGTCTGTCTCAATTTCAGGAGAGGGTGCCAGCACGAGTGCCTGCTCAGACACGTACCGAGGCCCTACAGCTTTCTCTGAACCCGAGATCGCTGGATCCTCATCTTTCCTTCTCAACGCTAACCAGGAATTCGTTTGCTACATCGACTTCCATAGTTACTCTCAACTCTGGCTCGCTCCGTGGTCATACACGGCTAGAGCTATCCTTCCAAATGACAAGGATGATCACGTAAGAAATTAACGATTAGGAATTGTGATGATGGATGATGACGATGATGATGGTGATTGACGGTGAGATAATGGTGATGATGACTCTTGATCATTATGATGATGATGACAATGATGACGGATGATGATGATGATGATGATAATGATGGATGGATGACGGTGATTATGATGAACGGAGGTGAAAATGCTGATGAGGATGCTACTCCTATTGATTCAATGATGTCAATGATTATGTTGAATGTGATGATGATTACGATATCAATGGTAATTGAAATAATGATGATTATATGCATAGGTGTTGTGGCGTGCGCCTGTAATCCAGCTAACAGTGGAAGTTACAAACTGATTCAGCCAAGGACGCAGGTTCGAAACTGAGTCACGTCTTTCGAATGGTGACGTTAAAAGTCGGTCCCCAGACGTAAATAATCATATCTGATTGATACACGTCTGTAAAAACCCAAATACACACACACACACATAGGATATGACGATGATAATGATGTTAATGATAAAGGGTCTGGATCGTAAAATTGATGAGGAGGAGGAGGAGGGTGGAGACGGGTGGATGGGGATGGTGGTACTTTTGTTTCTGATGATGAACATCGTGGTCACGATGATGTTTGTCGTCATAGTTGTGGTCATGATCATGGTTGTTAAAATGAGGCAAGTTATGATGTGGTGATGTTAGTGAACATGAGGATTATACTGTGATGATGGTGGTGATTATGATGATAGAGGCGATTATGACGATGACAGTGACAGCAATTCGGTAGTAATGAACATCAGAATGATAGAGAAAATTGTGGAAGGAAATGTTCATGTTTAACTGTGCTTGTGATGACAATGTGACAGCAGGTAACATTTCATGTGTTTACTAGTTAGTGATGGAGGTGATATGCTACATGCTGATCACGATGGCAATTTAAAAAACCCCTGAAATTTCGATGGAACATGTTGGACGGCTACGATCGTATTATAATATATTTTTGTATCATAATGTTATTATTGTTGTTGATATTATCATTTTTATTGTCATTATTGTCATTCTTATTAATTCTTTTTTGTTGCTGCTATTATTATCATTATTATCATTGTAATTATTATAAGTATTGTATTGTATATGAGTTATTAAAATAGTAACAATATTAACAAACACTAATCTATTATTGTGTACAGGATGAGGCTGCAGCCAAGGCTGTGAATGCTCTGCAAAGTGTGTATGGTACCGAATATATCTATGGACCTTCTGCTAGGACACTCTGTAAGTTACCATGGTTACAACTATCTCTTGGAACACTCCAGCCTCGGAGATTTCAAACTAATTTCTACTGTAGATTATGAAACTGTTAAATTGCATACGAATAGGCATTCTGAAGAAAGTAAAAGCGGGGAAATATTTTATCGAGCCTTTGCAAGAGCAAAGAGTAATAATATCAAAAATAGCAGCTCAGTTTTTAAATACATTAAGCTTGTTAACGAAATATCCTTAAAAAAGACACGCAAGCGAGCAAAACGAAAACCTGACATTGTAACAGAAATGAATGTATAACTTTTTTGCTTTTCTAGCAAAGCAATTTTATATCAAGAGCGTAATATCTTTATGAATGGAGAAAAAAAGGGTAGAATTTTGCTGAATATCTCAAGTCAACAGCAAACAAGTGAACCTACATGTATATGAATAAACTTTCCGAAATATCAATGTTTCTTGTCTTAGGATCGGACTTGTCTAAATATAAATTAAATTTGGAGGATGTTTTGAGCCTTCAAGTAGGGGAAAAGTCATAAGAAGTAGCAAACTATGCTTATGTTAGTGACATCACTAACAAACAGTCGCAATACTAGCCACCGACTGGTTACAGACTTGGCTTTTTTAAAGTACCATGACATTTTTATATTAACACTAAACACTATGACAATACGTATTCGACATTTGGTTTTCAATCATATAGTAATTTATCTCCAAATCAAATGAAATTCAGTCGACAGGCATGCAATAGCCTTTAAATATTCAAAAATTATTGATCCCCCTTTTCTTTCTTCAAAATTTCCCAGACGCCGCCTCTGGATGTAGTGAAGATTGGGGGTACGCCACGCTGGGGGCAAAGTACTCGTACGTGGTTGAGCTGAGGGATACCGGAAGGTACGGCTTCCTGCTCCCTGCTAACCAGATCATCCCGACTGGGGAGGAGACATATGAAGCTGTCAAGGCACTCTGCAAACATATGGCGGAAGAATACTAGTAGCTCATTCAGCGAACATTTCTCACAACAATCAAAAAAACTTATCTGGTCTGTAGCGATCTTATATGAAACGGATCGTAGATTAAAGTAGATGTCATGAAAATTTGCCCTTCTCTCTCTCACTCTCTTTATATCTTTCTCTCTCTCACCCTCTCTGCGTTTTCTAGGATTTCATTGAATGGATCGGTATAACATTGGCATGAAATAATCGTATCGTCATTTATACTTAGTTCAAACATAGGACGAAGTATTTATACCCACAGTTTCGTATATGTCAATGTATATGATTGTTAACAGAAAGAAGAAAGAAATGTATTTGAAATCCTTACACTGTGTTAATGTTGTGTTTTTCTTGTGTATGTAGGGCGAGCGTGAGTGTATATGTGTATCTTTATAACGCAATGGTGTATCATTGTACGTCTATTAATTTCAAGTGTAGATTCCAAAAAACACATATAAAGGGATGAAGAATAAGATGATAATACTCAGAACTTTATCGTGGTGTCATGGATGATACATATTAATAACACATGTAAGATATTTCCTCTCCTATAAATTTCAACGATTTCAAACAACTGTTATTTAACTCTTGTGATTTAAAGCTACCAAATGGCAGATAACATGCACGAAACATTATTACCTTTCTGAAAGTAGACGTGATAAAAACGTGATGCCAAAATATTCCTAATCATCTATGAGAAAAGACCAGCCTGTTAGCATTTTTTGCTTAGCTGACACAAACTTGAAAAAAGATAATGTCAAAATGATTGATGGATTATTGATAACGATTCAAAATAAGGGGTTATACTCATATTTGATAGATGGGCTTTATAATATTGATATGCGACGTATGAACTATTCATTTGTCTGGTCTGGTCTGAAAGAAAGCAATACCATGTTTGAAAAGAGACGGGGGAACTGACTTCTTCATCATGACATTATTTTGTAATTTTTATGACATGTTTTTTAAGAAAACATTACTCAAAATGCTATTTCAATGCTGTGTTCAAACTGTAGTCCCAATCACAGAGGGTATAATCATAATTTAAACCATCACAGATGTATTTAAAACATATCGAGGCTTTTACCAATAAGAAGCCATTGTGGCCAGTATATTCATATCCATATAAATCTGAGTTCATTCCCAAATTGTATTTTTTTTTGCATCCATTTTGTTCATGTGCTTGTTATTGTTCTTGTTGATGTTGGTGGTGATGTTGGTGGTGATGATGGTGGTGTTTGGTGGTGCTGTTGTTTTCTGCATTTCCTTCTTACAATACGCAACCTTCTAGGATTCATGTTTTATCCAAACGAAAAATTCCAAACAATAGCAACTGTAATAACAACCAGACTATGATGTTTTGTGCCTGTTCCGATTGAATTATTTAAAGAAAGCTGAATGAGAAGTTTTATGAAGAAATGTGTGAATGATGAAGGTTCAAGAGAAAGATGATGTAGGTGGCAAATTCCAACGTGAATGGGCGATACGGTGTGTGCATGTGAGTGCGCGTTTGTGTGTGTGCATTCTCTGTGTATGTGTGTGTTGTTGTTACTTAGTGATGAGGGCGTTTGGAAGCTTTAAAAATATGTGTCATTTATCAATTATTATTGTAATTAAGTTATGATAAAACATCGATGATTCTCGGTTTCGTTTTTTCTAGGACGCACTGTATTTAGTAAAACCTAATTGCGGACAATATCTGAGATATCATATCTTTTTTTTAAATAATGATATAAACACACAGGTTTTAACGGAGGAACAATGGGTCAAGTTGAAATCAAGCAATTCATTATAAGAAACAATTTTAGCCCAAAATTCAGTAAGACATCATGGCCCATATGTTTGGAACTCCTTATCAAATTAAATAAGACAATGGTCATCTATTTTTACTTTAAAAGCATCTTTAAAAAAAACACTTACATCGAAATATTATCATACAATAGGAGATTAGTGATATCTATAAATTTGTTCGCATTCAGGTGCAAGTCATTTTTGCTTTTCGCATTCTTTGCTTCTATTAATTGGAAATGCTTCATTTTTTCCACGCGCGCAAACATACACGCACACGCGCACACACACACAACGCCGCGCACACATTCAAACAACTACATAGATATTTCAATGATAATTTTCTGTTATGTCATTACATTTATTATTGTCTAACATTGTTATATTATGTGGAAAGAAATGAAAACATATTCCCTCTGTATAGAGCATGATAGTACTACTACTACACATACACGATTACACATTACACTCACAAACTCATACACTATCGTATGAACACATTTTCATTTTAAAATTTTACCTAAAGAGGCCGCAATCTAGGGCAAGCATCGCTTACAGTTGCAGTCTCCTGCACTTTTTCCACAGATACTTTGAATAATATGTTATAGAAATATTGAGTTTGTTTTATATTTATATTTGTAAATCACATTTCGACATGTAGTTATTATTGTCTGTGTATCTGCAATATACCTTTTACGTTTATATATTCTTTGTTAGTCAGTTATTGTTTTAGGGAGAAAAGACAAGGAAAACAAAAATCTTTTCATATTATTTATCATTATTTGAAGTATATGCAGGCAAGATAACTGGATAGATATTGCGACTATGTAAAACATGCTATAATTATTCAATTAGAAATTTTGGAGTTGAGTGAAAAATAATATTACTTACTGAGATGGAACATATCAATGTAAATATTGAAAGAATTTTGATGTTTTGCCTAATATGTTATCACGTTTTATATTGGCCTTTAATTTAATGAGAAAGATAAATTCACAAACTTCGAATTAATACAAAGCTGACCAAAATAAACAATCATATCGTAAATAATGAGCACATAAACTCGAAATCAAATATTGACAGAGGCCTACTTAATTATTAATATATAAACATTCACTTAACAATAGGAACGGGACCCCCGTACTCTGGGCTTGGAGAAACTATAAACAGGACCAGAAGTGGCCTTAACCCTCACTTGTCTCTTCGTCATCATCGACGTCCGTCAAGACTGAATTTTCATCATGAAGCTCTTGATTCTCTCTCTACTGATCGCTGTAGCTGTAGCCGAGAAGGTTCGCTATGATGGGTGAGGCTATTCTCAATCACATCATATTTATTTATTCATTTATATCTGATATTGATACAGGGTGGCACGTTTCACCAATTATAGTGGTCTTCCATGAGGCCATGTTTACACCTATAACATCAAATAATACGATTGCAAAACTTGGAAAAAATAAACCCAAGGAAAATTTCAAAGTAATTCCCGCACAAACCATGTAGCCTAAATACGTCATTGCAGTCTTAACACATTCCAATATTCGATCGACAGTGCTATTGAAATTGCCTCAGGTTATATTTGTTTTTTTCCGATTGTGTTTTATATGTAGAAGAAATTTTACATCAGTGTCAAGTCTTATTAATTTCCCTGTTGTTTTACTTTCTGGTATTTTCCATATAGTTGTGTAAATTGTGTTGTAGTTTTTTTGTTGTCCCCATACATTTTTATTATCGCTTTACCCACTTACATATACGGGTTCAACAAGGATACTGACATCGCTTGCCCGAATATCAAATTTTCAAATCTTTATCACTTTATTATATATATATATATATATATATATATATATATTGATATAATACTAACATACAAATATGCTACATGAGGTATAAAGGAACTACAGTGTACCGCATACTCCGATGTTGGGTGATAGATAATGGGTGCCCGGAAATTGAGATCCATCGCAAATTAAACAATTAAGGATTGTGGCTGTTATCGTAACGAAACTTGCATAGATTTCCGGCATGAATTCATATTCATTTCTTTCTGAATTAAGATTGCAAAATTAAAAATTTGGAATAAACAATTCAATGGCTTCGATATTCTCTTCTTCCAGTTTAACTGTATTTCGCTTTGTGTACTTTACCGGCTCTTTTACCCTTCCTTCTCTCACTCTTCCCTGTGTATTTCCCCTCGCCTTTTAAAAATAATAGTTTATGTCTTCAAATTCTCTTTATATAAATGAGTATTATAAACGAAACCATACAGTGTACACGTACGGTGCTTACTTAATTGTAAATATTTACTCAGCAAAATAAATAAAGTGGGAACACTTCATTGTTCAGGAATTTCATATAAGTGTGTATAAAATGCGATGATATATACATATATCAAATTAAAGGAAAATCATTATTCTACCAATACGTAATCAATTAAGACTAAGTTTTGAACTTTAACGCTGAGATAGGCAAATTCATATAAACGTTAGAATGTGTGTTATAGACCATTTTAAAAAATAGAGCAAGCAGCCATTCAAATCTTAATTAACATGTGCATCTGTAAGACACTGATTAAACAATGAAAGCATAGAATGGAAACCAAAATAGGAAGATTGGGCTATGGATGTCATCTGTAGTTTCAGGGCTACATGGTTTTTACAATCACGGTCAAGATACTTCTCCTATCTTTGACTGTACGAGTTGTAAATGCTCATCGTCATTTTGAACGGCTAGATGCCCTATTACTGCATTTTCTTTCAGAGACCCAATTATTGTAAAATGGCTATGCTCACTCCATTGTTCCTGTAACTTCTTTGATTTTTCTCCTCTGAAATAAAGATGATTATATTAATCATACTATTTTCATTAACTCAGCTACCAAACTCTTCGCATCGAACCCAAAGGCAAAATCCAGAATGACTACATTCACCGCTTAGCCGAGTCAGTGGATGCGAAGGTGATTCTTACCGTCCATTAATATTGCAGTGCGGTAGAGTATCAGTTGATTGGTGGTGGTGATGATGATGATGATGATGATGATGATAACAATGATATTATCGATGATATTATCAATGATAATTACAATAAAGATATTAACCTTGAGTTTTTTTTTATTATAGTTGATGGAGATTTAGGCTTGGTAGTATTTGGCTCTCTAGTTTTATCTTTAAAAGCTGAACACTTCCCCGGTTTTAATCTACCGATTATGTAACTCACCAGGTCATTAATAGGTCATGATCCTATCACCCGAATTATACATTATATGAAAAGGCTCGGTGAATGCCAAATCAGTATTAACGTGCTGCGAAATAATAATAATTACTTGTACAGTTTTACACATGAACTTTTAGGGTGTTGCTCTGTCCTGCTCTAGTGGGGAAATTTTATTAAGCATCCTAAAAATTATTTCCTAACGCATAATTGGTGAAATTTCATGAGCCCCAGTCATAAAAGTTGTATCCCTCTTTAACATTACAATGGAAGATCTAAAGTTTGATAAGAGTCGTAGTTTCTCTTTATTTGTTTTAATTTGATAGAACGAAATGTCCACTTATACTCTCACTTTACTCTGTTATATTTAGTACGACTTCTGGGCTCACGTTCCCAATGCTTACACCGATGTGATGATGGCACCACACCTGGTAGGCGGTTTGAAGTATCTCCTAGACTCCAAGAATATCGACTACCATGTCATGGTCGAGGACGTCCAAACCCTCATCGATAACGAGAGCGACGTCATGCCAACTGCTGGATTCAGCTATGATCAATACAACGATTACGATGCGGTATATATCATAAACTAAACTTAAAATCTTTTGTATTTAAATATACGTGCTTTGTGTTAGTGTACATGGAAATATAATGGTTGAATAAGCAGACATAAATGAATGAAATGGATTATTATACTATTGTTAATTTCTTGCCTCTGATCAATTTAAGCCTTTCGCCATATTATTTACTTTACACGATTTAAAGTCATCTGGACATCTGCCTTGTAATATCAAATGACATCAGTGTGATATCATTTCAATATGAACAAAATAACTTTGTATATTCATAATGACTTTCAAGATAATGGATTGAAATCAAATTCTATCATGACAGGATTATACAACACACAAGCAAAGCAAAATGGAGGTAGACGCTGAACCTCAACAACGACGAAGACAAATGGTAGACAAAACACATATACTGGACATAATTATGGTCGCGTTTCATTCGACAACATCTCAATTATCGCAAAGTGTGAACAGCTTTGAAAAAAAGGAATATACAGGAATCTGAATTTGCATTCTAAGTTTAAAGAGCATCCACTCCCTCTCTCTCTATCCCTATCCCTCTATCTCCCTCACACCAGATACAACAATGGGTAGCAGACATGGCTAGCCAGTTCTCTAGCGCACAGAAGTTCCAAATTGCTACATCTTCAGAGGGACGTGCTATCAACGCGCTCAAGGTATTTATTTTTCATTCCAAATTTACATTTGACATTTTTGAAATTTAATCTGTATTCTTTGTGGTATTATCATGTTTACTATTTACCATGTAACGATGTTTTCATGTATGTATGTCTTTTAATGTATTTTTATGTTATGCGGGGCCCCCAGGTATAACAGTATTTTAACTACTGATGGGGCTACCCTGTTGGAAAAACAAAATAAATAAAATATCACGTGCGTGACTTTACTTCACTTAAATATAAACGAATGGTTTATTCGCTATCATCACCACTCAAGTCTAGATTCGCCAGTCCATATTTTTTCAAAAGGTTTATTTTGCTCTGTGAACTTCGGTGCTTTTGTGTCAGATTCACGCCGTAAAAAGGTTACGCAGAAGTTCTAAACTGATGATAATAAACTCATCAGAAGGGGTTAACGGGCTATGTTTAGAGTAAGCCTTAACCCCCTCCATAATTTGGTGACAAGATCAATATCATAGTAAATAGGCAATTGTCCCACAGAAATAGGACTTTGTTTTGAACAGAAAATCCAATAAATTAGTGAGTACACAATATCTCTCTTTCCACAGATTAGCACTGGTTTTGGAAGGAAGGTAGTGTACTTTCAAGGCGGTATTCATGCCCGTGAATGGGTTTCTCCAGCAACTGTTATGTACATGACAAACCAGGTTAGTCTACGTTTAACATTGATTCACTCATTTAGTTGTGCCTTACATCGAATCTGGTTTAGCTTTATGCACTTTACAAAGTTTAAACAGTATAATTGCGGAGAAACAAATATCGAGTGCGATCCATTATCAAAGGGAAAGTCCACCCCGATATTAGACTGCGAAGAACGGGTCAGGTAATGTTTGAACAAATTTCGATTAGAAATGAAAAACTTGTGATATTTTGAAGTTGCGATCAATAAAACACAAATTTGCAACACCGTGATATACCATTACATGTCAAAAACTTTCATTTCTTCGTTTTTGGTGACGTAATACATATTTTGTTCTATTCAGGGGTTGTATAGAAACATATTTGCATTAATTATATATAGGATGCATTTACGATTCAAAAGTTTCTCGAGGGGAAATACAAATTTCTTATTTTTTAAGTACAGATAAAGTGGGAGGGAGCTCATGCAAATTTGTGTCATGATTGATTACAACTTCAAAAAAATCACAATTTTTCATATTTTAAATCGGAATTTGCTCAAACTTTCACTGACCTGTTTCTTTCATTTCCAGCTTCTATTGGTGTTTTTAGTAAATCATGTTTTTTGCCATAATGCAGGTAATATATATTAATGTAAATATGTATATTTAGTTCAAGTTGGCATTTCCATTGCTGCATGTCCATTGTATATACTTTCATACATATATATATATATATATATGCTAGTTTTAGTTAAATTTGCTGATTTGAGAGGTAAATTTGCTAGAGTAATTTATGACTTGGAGCAACTGAAACCTTAAGATTTTGTCTTTTTATATTTGCCTACTCCAATTCAATGTCTCAACACATTCGCCATGAAAGAGAGATAAATAATTAAATGAAATCAACAAGAAAATTATTCGTTAACATATTACAACTCTTCATCCCTTGCCGTCAACCGTGACTATAGCTGTTGACAAACGCTGCTAATGGTAATGCGCAAGAAACAAATCTCCTCAAGGAGTTCGACATCTACATCGTCCCGTCACTCAACGTCGATGGATATGTTTACACTCATAATGGCGTAAGTATTGAACTAACTTCATGTTCCCAATCGGACTTTTTGTTAGAAGTTATGTTCTTGAAATAAATGTTTGATGAGAAGTTTGCATTATGAAGTATTTAGGATTCTCTGCCTGGGGAGAGAAGGGGCACTAGTCCAAACAAATATAA